>OX940878.1:85724019-85979019 GCA_954870665.1 Stratiomys singularior | reverse complement strand
CTAATAACAAGCGACAACTTCGAAGTTTCCTTGGACTGGCGACCTATTATCGCCGATTCGTTAAAGACTTTGCAAAAATAGCGAAGTATCTCCTGGAATGAACAGTGTGAAAAAGCCTTCGTGACGTTGAAGAATAAGCTCTGTGAATCGCTGGTTCTAGCATATCCCAAGCCTGGAAGAATGTTCGTAGTTGATACCGATGCGAGTAACAACGGGATCGGAGCCGTATTGTCACAGCAGGTCGACGGTGAGGAGCGAGTAATCTCATACTACAGTCGAGTTCTGTCAAAGAGTGAAAGGAACTACTGCGTAACCAGGAAAGAACTACTAGCTATAATTGAAGCAACAAAGCAGTTCCACAAGTACCTTTACGGACAGAAATTCGTTCTTCGCACAGATCATGCTTCCCTGAGATGGCTGCTCCATTTCAAAAACCCAGAAGGGCAAGTTGCTAGATGGATCGAAAGGCTACAGTCCTATGATTACGAAATCGTCCATCGAAAAGGAGTGCATGGGAATGCCGACGTTTTATCCCGTCGCCCATGTCCAGCAGCTTGTAAACACTGCCGACGGTCTGAGGAAAAAGAACAAGGCATGGATCTGCGTGTAATCACATAGGAAGTCGACGAGGGTTGGACGCAGCACGCACTGCGGGACGCTCAGCTAGCAGATGATGATGTTGGACCATTGTTGGTATGGAAGGAGACAACTGGACGTCCCGAGTGGAAGGACATATCAGCACGCGGCACGGTGTTGAAAAGTTATTGGGCCCAATGGAACTCCCTTGAGGTCGAAGATGGAGTTCTGAAACGGAAATGGGAAACGGCAGACGACACTTCACATAGGATGCAAATTGTTCTTCCAAAGAGTCGGGTCAAAGGAGTACTGAAGGAGATGCATGAAGGCACATCGGGAGGTCACCTTGGGGTGAACAAGACCCTGGCAAAGCTGCGAGAAAGGTTCTATTGGCTCCACGCTCGAGAAGATGTTCTTGACTGGTGTCGGAAATGCACAATATGTGCGTCCGTGAAAGGCCCAAATCGCAGAACGAGAGGGCGAATGAAGACCTTTAACGTGGGGGTACCATTCGAAAGAATAGCTGTGGACATCGCAGGACCCTTTTCCGAGTCTGAATGGGGAAATCGGTATTTACTAGTTGTAGCTGATTACTTCAACAAGTGGCCAGAAGTCTACCTAATTCCTAACCAGGAAGCAACTACTGTAGCGGAGCAAATCGTTTCTCAGTGGGTTAGTAGATATGGCGTACCCCATGAACTACATTCAGACCAAGGCAGAAACTTCGAGTCACAAGTTTTTGCCGAAATGTGTGAACTGCTGGGTATACGGAAAACACGGACAACGCCACTTCACCCTCAGTCCGATGGAATGGTCGAACGGTTCAATGACATGCTTAATAAACATTTGGCCAAGATGGTGGATGAAAATCAGAGAGATTGGGATCGACGCATTCCATTATTCTTGATGGCATACCAAACTGCGGAACATGCCTCGACTGGAGAAGAACCCGCGAAAGTCATCTTTGGAAAAATGATTCGTCTGCCAGCTGATGTGAAGTTTGAGACACCCCCTGAGAAGCCCCAACCTATTTCGGAGTATACAAGCGACTTAAGGCAACGGCTGAATCAGATACACAAAATAGTGCGGAAGCAAATAGAGACAACCACTGATCGCATGAAAACCAGATATGACTTAATGGCAAACTCATCTGGTTTCCAGCCGGACGACTTGGTGTGGCTATATAACCCCCGGCGTCGTAAAGGCAGATCTCCGAAGCTACAGCCGAATTGGGAAGGACCCTATAGAATCATCAAACGGATCAACGATGTGGTATATCGGATACAGGAACATCAGAAACCTAGGGCAAAAATGAAAATTGTTGAACTGGACCGCCTTTCCCCATATTATCAGCAGAAAGACGCGGAGATAGTTAATGTGACACTTTTTCGGGACGAAAAAGATATAAGGCGGGGATAGTGTGACGTGTTCAGGTTACGCGTACTGTAGTCGGCGTAAACAAAAAGTCGTAAACATGTTTACAACTACCAACACATCGATTGTTCTCGAATGCGTAAACACGTCGCGCGCATTAAGTACAACAGATCCCGGTGCAAGCGACTCAACGCGTACACGCGAGAACAATCCGCATGAAAGGTTCTGGGATGGTTGGTAGTTGTATAAAAGCGACTACGGCGAGCAACGAAGAGCAGTTGTGAATGAAACGAAATCGTGAGCGACAGTGCGCAAGAAAAGTGTGGTGGTGTAATTATAATTGAAAAGTGTTGGATAAGTGAATACGTGTTTAATTACGTTTTTAAAGTGCAAAAGTAAATAATTTAAATTGGATTCATTAAAGTGATAAGTGATTTTAATAAAATAATTGTAAATCGTAGAGGAAACTTAGAATAAAACTTTTATAATTAATTTTAAATTATTCGCGAGTGTTTTATTTTCACTATTGGCAATATTTGCGAATAGCAAACAGGTCGCGCACCTGACAAAGCGCAACAATATATATATATAGATAAATATGTACATAAATAAATTATGTGCATATATTTATATTACAATTTAAAGAATTAAGTACTTACTTCATAAGATTCGTTTAAAGATTTCAATATCATACTTCCATTGCTGGTATTTGAAATACATAATGAATTGGATACATGTTGTGCATTGTCGTCAGTGGTTTTACGAAACTTACTCCAAGGCCAAGAAGAAGTTCGATTTGAAATTTTTCCGATAACATTTTGAAATAAATTTGGAGCATTTAGTCCTTCATCACCTTGATCCATTATTGCCTTGGTAGCTAATCATCGATTGTTACGGCTACACTGTTTTGGAGATGCACCAACTTCTTTTGAATGCAATGTTTATCTAAATGCATTATACATATCATTAATATCATTGACATTAATAATTAGTATTTAAGAAAAATTTTTGATCACTTTAACAAAAACTGCTTTCGTCTTATATGTATAATGGAATCAGAGATGATGCAAAAAATCTGCAATGGGCGTCGCAGTGTTAACTTGTTAATAAGTGATACATAGTATAGGTTAAATACATTTAATTTTATGTACATTGGAGAAAAATCTGTTAATTAGTTAAAGATTCTTTAATAAATATATATTGAATGAAAATCTTGTTTGAGCTCAAATTTAGTGTTCCGAATTTCACATGCATTTGAGCTAAGATTAAATTTAGTACAATTAGACAATTATTTACATGCTAGAATTTTTAGTGGAAGGAAAAATTAAGCAAAAGCCTTTCCTAAACTTAATAAACTATGCTTAGAGCTTACGTACTCTTAAAAGTTCCACTAATTCTATTACTTCCGATAAGGACGTACGACATTTCACCCCAAATCAGTTTTGAATTTTGCTTTGAAAGATGCGATCATACGCAGAGAAAATTTAATCACGAGATGCGAACACGCCACTAAAAAACTTTACCGATAGCCTGGATATGTCGATTAGTGGTATTTTCGCATCTAGTGATTAAATTTTCTCTGCCTATCATCACATCTTTATTGTTGGAGATAGTCCCAGCGAATCGGTGCATTCTTTGAGGGGTGGAATTAAATGTCTAAATCAGTGCTGTTTTCAAAAATCTATTTTGTGTTATTGGAAGATTTACTCCTTGTGAGACGGCGCTCAATTAAAATTATTGATTGTTTTAGTTGTAGATTGGATAGAATTATAGATTAATTGGTATTTTTGGTATCAGAGCAGAATTATGTTCATTACAAACGACAACTGTCTTCTTTCGATATGAGTCTAGGGTTTTTTTCAATCTAAAGAAAAACTTGATTTTTCTAGCATTTTCTCTAGATTTTCGGTTGTATATGCGTTTTTTGCGGAGAAGTAGCTGTTTGTCGATAGAATAGATCAGAATTATATATATTGAAAATTGTCCGACTTAAACAGGAGCCTAGAGAGACACCCTCAAAACTTGGCGATTCTACCTTTAACCCTTCCTCAGTCAAACAGAATACTGGGTACTCATGCCGTATCTAAACCCACATTGACAGTCTGGCAGTATATTACCGCTCTCAATGAAGCAGTCAACATTTTAAGGATAATCTTTTCGAAATGTTTGGGGAATTCTGAAAGCCTTCTTTCAGAAAATGTATCGGTTCTGTTTCGTGGATCGTGTGGACCTTTATTGGACATTATTATTGGGACAACAAGAGCATGTTTCCAAAGGAGAGGGAAATGCGAAAGTTTTATACATGCATTGAATAAATGAAAAATGAAAACAATACTTTTCTACGGAAGCTTCCTCATGATTTTTTCAAAAAAACACTCCGGTCCTGGAGCTATGCATGTTTTTGAGCTGATTGTTTTCCTGGTTTCGCTTGGATCAACGTGGTGACCTCAGTTTTTTCCTTACCAAAGATATATAAAGTTGTTGCGTTTATCATAAATAGAAATTTGGTGGGTATATAACTATTCAGCGGGATTCAGATGGAAGCTTAGTCCGCTTCCCTCATTCACTAGGTAGGGGATAGTGATGTGTTTATTTCAAAAAGTCTATTAAGGCTCCAAGCTTTTGTTGAACTATAGTCTAAATTGCCAAGCAGATTGCCCTACTGCTGGTTGCATGGAGCAGAAATTTTGTTACGAATAGTTCTTCTCATCGAATTAACTTCCAGATTCGCTTGGATCTCGGTGACCTTGACATTCACATCTTAGCATAAAATCATCTTTACGGATGATTTTGGGAGCTTCTTCACCCAATTCAAAGGCTTAATATGTTCAGTATAAAGTATTCTTGAAATTATAGATTTTTTGTTCAGGGACTTGAATTGACGTTAACTTTTCGAGCGTGTTTTGATTCAATGAAATGTTATTTATTATGCTCTGAATTTCATCGAGTCGGCTTGTTTAAAGTAGAAAGACTGTTTAGAGTTGCTTCAACGGACTTCCATTGGTTCCAAGCTAAATAGAACTGGTGAGACCATGAAATACTTGTAAAACAAAAGTACGAAGCCCTTAAAATTTTACACTCAAAAATACCTCCTGTATTGAGCCAGTACCTTGAGCTGAGTAATATGTCGTGTCATTCAATGCGTTGCTTTCATTTATAATATCATGAAAGAATCTACAAATTTTATTGGATTGTATGTAGTTCCAGATGGTATGATGCGTATTAAGATCTATGAATATAAGGCGATAAGAATGAGTCCTAAATTCAATGTTCGATTGCTATTGTCACTGCATCACGGACTTGACCATGGGAACTACAGTCATAAGATCTGGCACAACAAGAACATATCCATGAATATCCGACCACCGTTTTCATATTGAAATGGGAACATGGACACATGGTGTCAGCAGCAATTCCACTCATATCCGATTAGTCGAGCATAGAATTAATTAACTTGAGTTAGTTGGTAAAGCAACAAGCATTACCTACAGTTTCAAACACTTCCTGAAAACATGCACACTACGTTAGAAAAACAGCCTCTATCAAAATTATAAATCGCCTTGATGAAGAACGTTTTTTTCATAGACATGAGAGCCTCTTCGAACAAATACGACTTCTGTGATCAGATGGACACTAGAAACTGCCAGATATTTGAAAAAATCAAAGTTAAAATCGCTTTATAAAACATTCATCATACAATATATATAAACATAAGGAACATTTTAATTAACAACAATAAAACTGTAATTTAAGAATATCAATTAAGATAAATAATCAAGGGTAAAATAAATTAAAAATTGTGGTTACATTGTTTGGAAAAAATCAACCAGCACTATTAAAAAGTGAATGTGAATGTCTCAAACCTAAAGGTTGAGACAAACTTTAACTTTACTTAAATTGAAAGTTAATTAAACAAACTATTACTTTACTTAAATTAGTTTTTTCCAACTTTTACTCTTAAACAATGTATTCGTTTATTTTAATGTTTTCATATTCTATGCCCGCAGGGGGGAATGCTGGTCGACAGGAGTATTCCTGAAAGCTGGTATTCATTGTGGAGTGTCGTCACACGTACCCGCGGAAACGAAGGACTTTACGGAATATTTTTTTGAATATATGTTCCGAAATGTACGCTTTGGGCTTTTGGGC
This sequence comes from Stratiomys singularior, assembly GCA_954870665.1. Classification (NCBI taxonomy): domain Eukaryota; kingdom Metazoa; phylum Arthropoda; class Insecta; order Diptera; family Stratiomyidae; genus Stratiomys; species Stratiomys singularior. Next base: position 85,972,920 of record OX940878.1, on the reverse strand, counting down.
TGGCGGATATGATGTTTTGGACCTAGACCACCGAGGTGACTATCGAATGAGAACAGCTCCAATCTAACGATTATATCGTCTCCGTCCCGGTAAAACCGTGTGCAGGCCTCGGAGTACGTTCGAAGTACGCACTCCCTGATTAGGGAGTGACATTCCCTGACATTCTCCCTGATTAGAACTCCTGATCAGCGCCGATCTTGCCCTGAGCTCCTGTCCCCATAAGTGCTGGTACCAACCATCGCATGACCTTCCCGCTTAGTAAAGACAACCATAGGACCATTAAGGCAACTGCACAAACGAGCAGATAGCGACTCCGACGGGGACCCATAAGCAATGATATCAAACCAATTATATGCAAAAGAAAAGATTTTAACGGAACAGAAACGGAAACGGAAACGGAAGGACGATTGAGATACCGATAGTTGTTGGTACCGCCACCGAAGTAGCTGAAGCACGTGACATGAATAAAGAAATCCCTGCTCGGCAGACACAGAGCACTTTGATTACCCTAAATCGTGCAGAAGAGCGGCTCTACCGTACAGCGGAATATATTAGGAAACGCATCATTGCCACATGCAGTACACAAACGAAACTCAGCAAGGAGGTTAAAAACCGAGTCCTGGAGTTGAAAACCTCCTTACAGCTGTGGTCACTATAGACGCAGGTGGCTAAATAAAGATCATCATAAATAAATCATCGCATGTAACCCAAGAAAAATCTTTTTTTCTTGGGTTACGAAGGGCTGTCTTGGGTTATTGGGCTGGCACTGCTGGTTAAACCCACCGATGTCTTGCGATGTGGATGTCATGCGAGAAATCAAGGGAGCGGTAAAACCGGAAGACATCCAAACTGGAATCACAGCTGTACGGCCAACTTGGTCAGGTGATCTGCTTGTTGAGTTTGGACCATATGTAAATAAAAACGGCGCGGTCAAAAGAGCCGAAAGAGAGAAAAAGCAACTGAAGCCTCACTCTAGGCTATGACCACACTCGCATTTTAGAGACATTGACTGCGTTACTGATCTGCCCGAAATAGAAGACGCCTTAAAACGCGATTTACTGTACTGTACTAAACGAGACGAAAGTCAGATTGACCAAACCCAACAATAGGGGTAAACGTATGACCGTAGTCGACCTCACAGAGAGGGAAGCAGAACAGCTATTAAAGAAAGCCAAAATTAGAATAGGGTCATTTTCGGATACGGCGAGGAACAATACCTCTACGTTGTTTCAAGTGCCTTGGATACGGGCATACTGCACAGGCATGTAAATATAGAAACTCCTTGTGCTACAATCGCGGGCATAAGCATAAAGGGGCATAAAGACAGGGCATACAAAGGAGTGCACAGAAGAGGCACACTCTGTTCTTTGCCACATGTATGACCAGAGATCAGATGATTTGAAACCCATTCCAGGTACATGGAAGTCTCGGGTATTCGAAGAAGCCCTAAACAAGACTAAAGCGCTTCTGCAATGATTCGCATCCTTCAATTTGCATCGAAGCATAATCTCCCAAGATTTGCTCGAAAAGTTTGCGAGACAGGCAAGCTAACTTACTGCTGCTGACCAAGCAACGACACAGCAAGATTTGTGGAACAGTGCTCATCTCTCTAGTGTGTACTACACTCTGTAGTGTATACCTAACTCCGAACTAATCGTTCTCGTCCTTTCGACTGAGGCTCAATGCTTTGGAGGACGCTGTTTCGAGTACAGAGAGCCATGTGCTCTTCGGAGGCGACTTCAACGCTAGAACATTATCGGGGCAAACGGATTTTGGACATGGCAGCCAGAACTAGTAAAAAGTTTTATAAATTGCCAGTGATCACCAGTACTTTGCTCTGGAAATCCATGACGGTGCTTCCCGAAGACCACACGTTCAATCTTTTGCCCTCCGGACGGAAAGCTGGGGAGCGGACAATCTGTGGCAAAAGATATGGTGAACTCGACTATGAGATTCTTTACGACCGCCTGCCGGTTTTCCATGACCCTACGAAGACCCCGGCACGGCAAGCTACCAGGATACTGGTGGTCACCTGAAATTCCTAGAACACGGAGGGAGTGTCGCAAACTAAGACGAAAGACACAGTCAGCTCGGACCTGGGAAGGGGCATGTATCCGATCAGATCAGTTTGCTTATAAGCAAAGAATATAAAGCATAAAGAAGTCGAATCCCGAAAAAAAATTTTGTTTCCCAAAATTTCATACTTGGGTTCTGCGTATGAATGAAGAATGAAAGAATGAGCGTAAATTTAGCATATCAGGTTTTCCGCAACAGAAACAGAGGCTGCTGCCATTCGCACTGCCGTTGGAACTAAACAGTTCAAAAGAAATTCAGTTGAAAAAGCGCTGTCAACCGCTACATTTGTAGAGAACATAAATAAAATTATTGACTGGTTAAAAGCGGATCATTGAAAAATGGTAATATTTTTAAGCGTGATTTAACGTTGAATAGTGAAACCTATAGCTATATTAACCATTTTATAACATACATAGCATTTGTCAGATGCGAAAACAAGTCAAAAATTGTTTATTTGCTCAAAGGTATGGAGCAAACTTTAACTGGTAGTTGGTAGACGTTATGAAAGAAAATTCTAGTATTTTTTTCCATTTCCCAAGATCCGTTAGAAAATCCGGCAAAAAAGTGGCAATAAAAGAAACCCATCATTTCAAAATCCTGAAATTCAGATTGAACTTCCCTCATTGAGGTATTTCATCGGGTATGTGGCATTCAAAGTTCTGAAAAATATGAACTGTTATTCGTAATTGCTTCCATCTTCATAAAAATTTTTTGTGCTAGAAATAAAGAAACCTTCCTTTTAATTTTATGTTTTTTTATTTACCTTGCGGAATCGATTTTCGACCGTGATCGTTCGGTCTTCATCAGCGATTGATTTTCTTAACCTATACATGGTGCTTATATACTAATCTTAGGTAGAATAAAATTTAGTTCAGAGGGAAATCTCACTTAAACTAAGTAATTAAATTTTAATTAGGCAATCAGCCTAAATAGCCAAGATTTGCAGTTGCCTTCATCACCGTTCATTAGGGTATTCCTTTCCCTAAATATCGCTAGGCTTTCCAAGGCATCTAGTTCCCTCATGTCTCTAGCTTCTCTAACTGGTGTTACGTCATTGATGGTGATTTCATGCCCTTTCGTGATGATGTGTTCCGCAACTGCTGACCTGAAATTGCTCTGCTTTCCTTTCTTCTTTGCTGCTATTGCTTCGCTTAGATGCTCTCGGACTCTGGTGTTGATCAATCTCCTTGTTTGTCCGATGTAAACTTCCTGGCAGTTAGAGCATTCGATTCGGTATATACCCGATTTCTCATGCGGCTGTCGCTTGTCCTTTGTGGATCCAAGGATATTTTTGAGCTGGTTTTTACTGCTGGATTCGATGAGCCGTATTGATTTGTGTCGTTTGAGGTTCTTTTTTAATTTTTTAGTAATATCTGCGTGGAATGTGACTGCCTTCCAATAGGTTGTTTCAGAGTCTGGGTTAACTAATGTTGATCTCTTTTTCCTTTGTCGAGTTCTTCTGATTTTCTCCGCAATCCTTTTTATTGTTGATGGTTGGAACCCATTTAACATTGCTGTTTGTAAAATGTACTGCATTTCTTTTTCCTTTGCTGCTGTGCTTAGTGGTAGATCGAACATCCGGTTAATCATGGCTCGATAAGGTGATACTTTCAGTTGTTGGGTGTGGTTTGATGAGTTCGGAATCGTTCTCTGTGTGTGCGTTGACTTTCTATAAACCTCAAAGCTTAAGTTACCACTGGTTCTTGATATTAGTGTGTCTAGGAATGCTAATTTTCCGTCCTTTTCTTCTTCGGTTGTGAAGTTGATCATCTTGTGTGCGTTATTCAAATCCATAAGAACTTCTGATAATTGATTCACTTTGACATAGGTGAAAATGTCGTCTACATATCTTATCCAGCATCTTGGTAATTGGCCCTTCATTTTGAGTCCCTCTTCCAATCGAGTCCTAAATAATTCACTGAAAAATGGTGAAAGTGGATTTCCCATGGCGACTCCTCCTTTAGTTTTGTAGAACTTCCCTTTGAACATGAAATAATTTTCTGTCATGCACAGTTTGCATAGTTGAATGTATTGTCTTGTTTTCGCCTTCCATGCCACAGACTTGCCTTGCCTTAGCAGCCACTCCTCGATGTATCCTAGTGTTTCCATCACTGGTACACTGGGAAAAGTGCTTTCACGTCAAAAGACACCATCACCTCATCTTCTGCTGGTGGACCAAATGTCAGCAGTTTCTCTGTGAATGCCTTGCTATTTTTAACCGAGTTGCTCTCTATTTGCTTCATCTGTTTAAACTCTTCCACTAACCATTTTGCTAGCTTTTGAGTTGGCGCATTCATGGCGGATATAATCTCTCTCATTTCATTTCCTTCTTTGTGGATTTTCGGCAAGCATTTGATTCTTGGTAGTGTGGGATTCGTGACTCTTACTTTTGATAACTCTCCGATTAGCGGCTCGCAGCTTTTTATCACTCTCTCGAATCGTTTAATGGACTCCTCCAGTGGGCTTCGACGGAGTTCAAAGAAATTGCCGTTGTTTAATTTTTGCGTGACCGCTTCCTCATATTTTTCCTTGTCCATTATGACAACTGTGTTTCCTTTGTCTGCCTTAATGAAATAAACAGGTTTTTTCTTCAGTTCCAATGCTATGGTTTCCTCTACACTTTGTGTTGCCTTTTTAGCTCCAGATATTGCATTTGCTATATCTTTCCTCGCTGGTACTTTATGCGCTTCTGGCAATTTACTTATAGCTGCCTCCATTTCTACAATGATGTCTTCTTTTGGTATTCTCGTTGTTTTATTGCATAGTTTAATCCCATGTTTAGCAGTCGCATTTCATCTGAATTGAACCTCACCGTTGATTTGTTGACTACTAGTCCAGGGATCTCTTGAACTTCGAAGCGTTTTTTGATTTTCGGAACTGATTCTTCTAACCTCCTCAGTTTCTGTGTATGTATCCTTCTTTTCTTCTCCTTTTCGCATTGGTATGCTCTATCCGCTTTCTCTAGTAAATCCTCCATGTGTCCTTTCCCACAGTGCTCTGATTCTCTCATTAGTTCTAAGTGGCACTCGTAGGCTTTGGTTGTGACTTCATTTAGTTTGCTGTACAGTTGCTTAACCCGTTGTGGTCACTCGGGGTCCAGATGACCCCAGACAAAATTTGAGATGAAATATCTTGAATGTATCTGTTAAAAATCAAACTTGTGGCGCTGTATGTTGTTGGTACAACGTCCCTCTATATATACCCATGCGCGGGAACGGCCGACATTCTTCATTCGTTCTGTAGATTTCATTAAAGTAGGTTGTCTTTTTGTGTGGGGTCTCTCAGACCCCATGTGACCAGAGTGATCAAAATTTTTTCAAAATTTTGAAAATAAATTTAATCAAATTGTGTATTAAAGTAATCTTTAAGAACGTAAGTATAAGTGTGCGCGATCATAATTTTTTTCTCGACATTGAAAACGATTTTAACAATGTCCAAAAAACGTTTAAAAAATGTCCAGATGCCGTATAAACTTCGCAATCGAGCCGTCATCAGTTCGCTCGTTGAGCAGGATGAAGAAGAGGAAATATTTGATTGTGAAGCCTCTGAAACAGAAGACGTTGTATCAGAGGAGTCTGAGCACTCAGACTATGACGGTAGCAGCGCTGAAGATTATTCTGACGATGAAATGGCGAATGATCTCGAAGAAGCGTCGCTGCAAGAGCGCCTTCTCCAATCTTCAGCACGTGGACGCCCCGTGACCAAACTCAGAGGAAAAAACGGTTACGTTTGGAATTCAACATTTCGAAAGCGGCAGTCAGGTAAAAGTGAACACATACATGCACACTCACACACACGAGCGCGCGTGTATAAATTTCACGTGTATACATACACTTTCACTCATCTCATTCATACTACATAGGTACGCTTCTTCCTGTCTGTGTGTAATATAATATACATGTATACATACACTAGGGGAAATTGGTCTGTATATATACATCTATATTATGTTTTACACAGAAGAAAGGAGAAGGAAAGAGAAGGGAGGAGAAGAAAGGAGCGTGCCTATGTAGAATGAATAAGACGATACAATATAATTTCTCTTATTCTTTTATAATTGAGATTTATTTTATAATTTTTTGTTTTATAATTGTTTATAATTGTTGTATTTTATAATTGTTTGTTTTTATTCTGTTTCAATAGATCGAATGAGCGATGTTGATCGTGTTTATGTGCCAGGACCGGATGGTCCGGCTGCGCAGTTACAAAACATTGAAGAATTTTATTTTCCTATATAGGAAAACGCTAGCGAGGATCAGGGAAGACATCAACTTTCTTAAAACTTGTTTAGAAAGAAGCGTCACTCCGAAGAGCCACACTGTGAAGCTGCATAGCGGCCTTAAGCATGCGGCGAATCAAACGAAGACTGCAGAAAGGAACTTGATTAAAATTAGTGGTGCATTGGTGCATTGGCGCAGTCACTTTTCGAAGGTAATATTCAGATAACTTCTCTCCCTGCAGTAGATCAATTATCTGGATTTTTCCTAAGTACGGAATCGCATAAATCAAGTATGATGTCGACGGATCATTCAACGAAAAAAGCTTCAAGCCGTATTTATCAGGTTTGGACTTTATGTACATCCTGAATTTGCATCGTCCACGAAAGCCAAGAAGTATTTCGTCTACGGTGCAATCGCGGCTTGCTTGATAACAATTCGTGCAATTGGAAATAAAAATTTCCCAGATTTCACGAATTGCTCCAAATCTATCGTCCTCGTCTCTCTTGCTTTTATCGTCAAATCTTAAACAGACGGACAAAAGCATAAATCGAGATCGAGGCATTACACACCGATAAAAACTTATGCCGATTTGCGGACTCCATAAATCATGTGTATTCACGTTCGAAGATTTCCAAGCCCCACTGAAGTATATGCCTATAAATGCTCTCATTTCTTCTTCATCGGTGTGGTGATGGTAAGTTTGGAGTTCTTTATTTTGCTGAATCATTTTTGCACAATGCTCTTATATTTGATTGTTGGTGTGCTCAACAATAATCTTTACAATATTTGGTGAAAATAAAACATTCCAAAATTCTTCAATGTTTTGTAACTGCGCAGCCGGACCATCCGGTCCTGGAACATAAACACGATCAACATCGCTCATTCGATCTATTGAAACAGAATAAAAACAAACAATTATAAAATACAACAATTATAAACAATTATAAAACAAACAATTATAAAATAAATCTCAATTATAAAAGAATAAGAGAAATTATATTGTATCGTCTTATTCATTCTACATAGGCACGCTCCTTTCTTCTCCTTCCTTCTCTTTCCTTCTCCTTTCTTCTGTGTAAAACATAATATAGATGTATATATACAGACCAATTTCCCCTAGTGTATGTATACATGTATATTATATTACACACAGACAGGAAGAAGCGTACCTATGTAGTATGAATGAGATGAGTGAAAGTGTATGTATACACGTGAAATTTATACACGCGCGCTCGTGTGTGTGAGTGTGTATGTATGTGTTCACTTTTACCTGACTGCCGCTTTCGAAATGTTGAATTCCAAACGTAACCGTTTTTTCCTCTGAGTTTGGTCACGGGGCGTCCACGTGCTGAAGATTGGAGAAGGCGCTCTTGCAGCGACGCTTCTTCGAGATCATTCGCCATTTCATCGTCAGAATAATCTTCAGCGCTGCTACCGTCATAGTCTGAGTGCTCAGACTCCTCTGATACAAAGTCTTCTGTTTCAAAGGCTTCACAATCAAATATTTCCTCTTCTTCATCCTGCTCAACGAGCAAACTGATGACGGGTCGATTGCGAAGTTTATACGGCATCTGGACATTTTTTAAACGTTTTTTGGACATTGTTAAAATCGTTTTCAATGTCGAGAAAAAAATTATGATCGCGCACACTTATACTTACGTTCTTAAAGATTACTTTAATACACAATTTGATTAAATTTATTTTCAAAATTTTGAAAAAATTTTGATCACTCTGGTCACATGGGGTCTGAGAGACCCCACACAAAAAGACAACCTACTTTAATGAAATCTACAGAACGAATGAAGAATGTCGGCCGTTCCCGCGCATGGGTATATATAGAGGGACGTTGTACCAACAACATACAGCGCCACAAGTTTGATTTTTAACAGATACATTCAAGATATTTCATCTCAAATTTTGTCTGGGGTCATCTGGACCCCGAGTGACCACAACGGGTTAAGCAACTGTACAGCAAACTAAATGAAGTCACAACCAAAGCCTACGAGTGCCACTTAGAACTAATGAGAGAATCAGAGCACTGTGGGAAAGGACACATGGAGGATTTACTAGAGAAAGCGGATAGAGCATACCAATGCGAAAAGGAGAAGAAAAGAAGGATACATACACAGAAACTGAGGAGGTTAGAAGAATCAGTTCCGAAAATCAAAAAACGCTTCGAAGTTCAAGAGATCCCTGGACTAGTAGTCAACAAATCAACGGTGAGGTTCAATTCAGATGAAATGCGACTGCTAAACATGGGATTAAACTATGCAATAAAACAACGAGAATACCAAAAGAAGACATCATTGTAGAAATGGAGGCAGCTATAAGTAAATTGCCAGAAGCGCATAAAGTACCAGCGAGGAAAGATATAGCAAATGCAATATCTGGAGCTAAAAAGGCAACACAAAGTGTAGAGGAAACCATAGCATTGGAACTGAAGAAAAAACCTGTTTATTTCATTAAGGCAGACAAAGGAAACACAGTTGTCATAATGGACAAGGAAAAATATGAGGAAGCGGTCACGCAAAAATTAAACAACGGCAATTTCTTTGAACTCCGTCGAAGCCCACTGGAGGAGTCCATTAAACGATTCGAGAGAGTGATAAAAAGCTGCGAGCCGCTAATCGGAGAGTTATCAAAAGTAAGAGTCACGAATCCCACACTACCAAGAATCAAATGCTTGCCGAAAATCCACAAAGAAGGAAATGAAATGAGAGAGATTATATCCGCCATGAATGCGCCAACTCAAAAGCTAGCAAAATGGTTAGTGGAAGAGTTTAAACAGATGAAGCAAATAGAGAGCAACTCGGTTAAAAATAGCAAGGCATTCACAGAGAAACTGCTGACATTTGGTCCACCAGCAGAAGATGAGGTGATGGTGTCTTTTGACGTGAAAGCACTTTTCCCAGTGTACCAGTGATGGAAACACTAGGATACATCGAGGAGTGGCTGCTAAGGCAAGGCAAGTCTGTGGCATGGAAGGCGAAAACAAGACAATACATTCAACTATGCAAACTGTGCATGACAGAAAATTATTTCATGTTCAAAGGGAAGTTCTACAAAACTAAAGGAGGAGTCGCCATGGGAAATCCACTTTCACCATTTTTCAGTGAATTATTTAGGACTCGATTGGAAGAGGGACTCAAAATGAAGGGCCAATTACCAAGATGCTGGATAAGATATGTAGACGACATTTTCACCTATGTCAAAGTGAATCAATTATCAGAAGTTCTTATGGATTTGAATAACGCACACAAGATGATCAACTTCACAACCGAAGAAGAAAAGGACGGAAAATTAGCATTCCTAGACACACTAATATCAAGAACCAGTGGTAACTTAAGCTTTGAGGTTTATAGAAAGTCAACGCACACACAGAGAACGATTCCGAACTCATCAAACCACACCCAACAACTGAAAGTATCACCTTATCGAGCCATGATTAACCGGATGTTCGATCTACCACTAAGCACAGCAGCAAAGGAAAAAGAAATGCAGTACATTTTACAAACAGCAATGTTAAATGGGTTCCAACCATCAACAATAAAAAGGATTGCGGAGAAAATCAGAAGAACTCGACAAAGGAAAAAGAGATCAACATTAGTTAACCCAGACTCTGAAACAACCTATTGGAAGGCAGTCACATTCCACGCAGATATTACTAAAAAATTAAAAAAGAACCTCAAACGACACAAATCAATACGGCTCATCGAATCCAGCAGTAAAAACCAGCTCAAAAATATCCTTGGATCCACAAAGGACAAGCGACAGCCGCATGAGAAATCGGGTATATACCGAATCGAATGCTCTAACTGCCAGGAAGTTTACATCGGACAAACAAGGAGATTGATCAACACCAGAGTCCGAGAGCATCTAAGCGAAGCAATAGCAGCAAAGAAGAAAGGAAAGCAGAGCAATTTCAGGTCAGCAGTTGCGGAACACATCATCACGAAAGGGCACGAAATCACCATCAATGACGTAACACCAGTTAGAGAAGCTAGAGACATGAGGGAACTAGATGCCTTGGAAAGCCTAGCGATATTTAGGGAAAGGAATACCCTAATGAACGGTGATGAAGGCAACTGCAAATCTTGGCTATTTAGGCTGATTGCCTAATTAAAATTTAATTACTTAGTTTAAGTGAGATTTCCCTCTGAACTAAATTTTATTCTACCTAAGATTAGTATATAAGCACCATGTATAGGTTAAGAAAATCAATCGCTGATGAAGACCGAACGATCACGGTCGAAAATCGATTCCGCAAGGTAAATAAAAAAAAACATAAAATTAAAAGAAAGGTTTCTTTATGAACTGTTAGTTGTATGAAAGTATCACTAGGATGACAGACGAAGTTTTGTCGTGCCATTCCAAGCTTTTTATATTTGCTAAAAATTAAAGCGCGGCCTCATCAGATTTCGGGAATTTATTGAATATGATTACATTGTGTCAATTCGAAAAAAATAAAAAATTTGATTTTATAGAGATCAAGTTTAGTAACAGATATGATGGTCTCTTTGGTAATAATGTTTTCACTATGTTTAATCACTATTTTGAAATTCAATTTAACAATAAAACGATTCCAATTTTATTCAGTGAAAATCAGGAAAGCGAATCACCATTTTTAACCCGATGTCTCAGAATATCCGGAAAAAACTTCAGAAAGAAATACAAATTCTGAATCAATAATTAAAAACGATTGTTGCGAAATTACCCCGAAATCTTTTATCCTGAATTTGTGACCTTTAATAGTGATAGAATTCCTTCAAAGCACGTGCTAGATGAAATTCGCACTGATCACTTGAACCCTGAAGAAAGACATAAATTAGTGAGCCTTATAAAGAAACACATCCATTTATTCTATCAAGAAAACAAAAACTTAACTCTTACTCACGTCATTAAGCATGAGATTAAAACTAAACATTATGATCCAAAAGCAGAAGTTGAAACCCAAATTCAGGAACTCCTCAGACAAAAAAATAAGACATAGCTCATCGCCATATTCTTCATCAATATGGGTCGTATCTAAAAAAAAACTTGATGCTTCCGGAAAAACCAAGTGGAGAATCATGGTTGACTATAGAAAACTTAACCAAATTACCATCGAGGACTTATTACCGATTCCTAATATAGACGAAATTTTAGAGAACGATAAATTTTAGACGACATACTTTGGATTTGGCGAAAGGATTCCGCCAAATAGATAAAAGAACGCGACATACCCAAAACGGCATTTTCTACCAACTTCGCACATTATAAGTTCACAAGAATGTCATTCGGTTTATCGGTTTAAAGAACGCACCCGCCACCTTCCAAAGTTTGATGAACTTTGTCCTGGGACATTATTATTTTTAGCACATCTCTTCAGGAACACTTAGACTCTGTGGAAAAAGTTTTTAAAAGTTAATGGATGCGAACCTTGAAATACAGTTGGACAAGTCGGAGTTCTTTAAGCATGAGACCGAATTCTTAGGACACGATTTGACCCCTGAAGGAGTTAGGCCCACTCCAAAAAAGGTAGAAGCTATCACAAATTTAGAACAAACTAAACAATTTTTGGGCATGGTAGGGTATTACCGAAAATGTATAAACGACTTTTCAAAGATTGCTAAACTACTAACTTTAAAAATAAAAAATGCCATTGGATCGGTCTTGTCTCAAGAGGGACATCTAGTATGCTATGCCAGCAGAACCTTAAATAGAGAAAGAATTGCTATCAATTGTATGGGCTCTGAAATATTTTAGACCATACATACGGTCGAAAGTTTACTTGTCATAGTGCGGAAGAAGACAATACAAATTACATAAAAATAAGTGAAAACCCACTAAACGTATTTAAAACCGGTCAGCAGAAAGCAGAATTTAGTAAAAATCGGAAACTTTTCGGTAGAACCCGAACAAATTCTGTTTCCCAAAAACCCGATGATGAGTTCTTAAACTACATATTGAGTTATCATTTACCCACCCGAGGTCTTGTAGGAATTTACGTATCTGATGAATGGTTGTTTGGAAGGTTTCAAGACACTTATATTAAATGGGCAAGCCCTCATATTCCAATTAGACTGGTTAATAGTCCTTATCTTCTATTTGATTGTGATGAACAGGCCGACATACATCAGGAAATGAATAAAGAACGCTTAAAGAACAACCACAGAGGAATAGAAAAAGTCTACAATAATATTAAGAAAAAATTCTATTACCCGAATTTTAATATATAAATAAAAAATTGATGAATAACTGTCAAGTTTGTAATTTTGCTAAGTACGATAGAAATCCTCCTAAGCCCCCTTTTTACAAAAGCAAAATTCCTGGAAACCCAAATGAAATAGTCTATATGGATATTTGGTTTCAAAATAATAATTCGATGTTTCTTACCTTCATAGATAAATTCACAAATTTCGCCTACGTCACCCAAATTAAATTTAGAACCTGGTCAGAAGTAAGAAGAACCTTGAACGAATTTTTCTCTGTTAACGAAAAGCCCAAAACTTTCTACAAAATAAAGGAGTTGAACTTCATTTTTGCACACCGAATATAAAGACGAATATAAAGTAACAGCGATGTTGAAAGATTACACAATACAATAAATGAACAGCTCTGAATAATGACAGAAATAAACAAACGTGTTAAAACAAAAGCTATATGCATTCATGAAGCAGTCAAATTTTACATCAATTCAATACATAGCACAACTCACGAGAGACTAATTGGTTTTAAAAACGGTGCAATTCTACCCGTAAAATATGACGAGATTAGAAAAAGAATCGAAAATACCCAAAACAAAACATTAAAATATCATAACAAAAACAGAAAAGAATGCGAATATAATCCCCAATTTGTAGTTAATGCACAAGCAAAAACAATACTCGAACCAAAATTCAAATTAAATAAACAAAAACAACAAATTAACAAAAAACTTTTAAAAAAAGTACAAACATTTTCAACCATAAAAAGTATCATTCCAAGAGCAATCCTCATTCTTTCCCTATGTTTCATTGTAACAGTTTTTGTAGTTATATATGTAAAATGTAAATTATATATGTAAACGTAGTACGTAAAATTCAAATATAAGCATTTAAAAATTAAAATCAATTTGAATCGCGAGGACGCGATCCCACTTAAGGAGGGACGTGTTATATCAGTGTTTGATATCTCTACTGTTAGACTCAGGAAAGGTGATGGTCGACCTTCACATAACACATCAAGCACAATAATCCTTTGTCTCGATCAACCATCCTCATTTTGACGAGGGATCCTTTTTTTATTACTTTACGACAACTGAGGGTAAGATGTAATTAAAATTTAGGATAGCATAAATAGGAAAAATATGGAATGTAAATAGTCAGTAAGAATATAATCTTCAAGAAAGAAAGACGTAAAAAAATAAAGCATTTATATCTCGGCATGTTCTAGTTTTTTGTTATTAAAATTTTAAACATAATAACTCCGGATAAAAATTGAAACTTTAAATAGTATTTGCTTTAACAGAACAGACTCATCGACATGCGATTGCATGGCATGGCGATGTAAAATCATCAACATGCAAGCAACACGAAAAAGCTCTTCCACTGATCTTACCGCCTCATCAACGTTGCCCCCACATCAGTGATGAAATTTTCTGATGCGAAACTTTGAAGGACGATTCGACTTCTTTATGTTCTATATTCGTTGTTATAAGTCTACTAAAAAATATCTCTGCAGGCTAATCAACAGTAGAAAGGCCAGCTTTAGGCAAAACCTGGCGGACGACGTGAACAGGATCCATAGGTCCTGGGCTTCAAAAAAAGATGGACGAAATTGTGCGAAATTCTGAAAACTCATTTTTCAGTACAAGCAGTCTTGTTTATGAAGGCTCGAGTACCAGATTGGACTCCAGCTGAGGGGTTACAGGTGGGTTCTTGGTTTTGCCCGAACTTGCTCCTCAGCAGGTACAACGCATCGAAGTGTTGAGCACGACCCAACGTGCGGAGGCACACAGCATTGCCACACGACGGGTCGTCCTGATGGTTACTCTGGATGTCCAAAATGCATTTAACTGCGCTAGATGGGTGGATATTCTGGAAGTGCTTGAAAAGCGTTTTTAAGTACCAGTATATTGGATGCGGATTTTAAGAGAGTCTAAAGGGAGTTTCTACTCTACGACTCGAAGGAAGGTAGCCGAAAGACAATTCTTATTTCAAGTGTCACTCAGGGCTCCAGGCTTGGCAACATCTCCTATGACGGACTGCTGCGGCTTGAGTTGCCGGATGAGTGACGCTTGATTAGCTAAGCGGATGATGTCTGAATGAATGAACTGGATGACCGCTCACTGTTTCAGGCTAGCAGTGGGAAAAACCGAAGTCATCATCCTGACAAAGAACAGAATCCCCAGAGGAAGACTTATCAGTGTTGGGACGCGCTGTTTAAACCGAAATCCAACAGTGAAATACCTGGGCGTCCTGATAGACTCGATGATACGTTTTACCCAACAAATCAGGGAAAGAGAGGACAAGGCTGCAGCGCGTGCAACGGTACTCGCACGATTAATGGCCAACCTAGGGCGGCCCACCAAATCAATGAGGCGACTTCTAATGAGCGCTGTACACTCGGCTCTACTCTATGGATCAGATCAGAACTGTGGGGCGACGCTATCAGCAAGGGGTTACAATGAAGGCGGTTGGCATATGTGTAGGCAAGGAGCGCCGCGAATTGCATGCGCATATCGAAGTCTCCGGGACGGCAGTGCTGGTGCTCGCACGGGTGGTACCCATCCTTGCGAGAAAGCGCAAAAACATTTACCTGCACAGAAGCGAAGACAACAGGGAAGAGGTCACTAGGGAAAATAGACAACGCACTTTCAACGATTGGCATCAGTCCTATGAGCAAGACACAAGGGGAACATTGACTGCACGTATGATCCCTGACCTGATGCCGTGTATCAGTCGAGTGCATGGTGAAACCGATTTCTACTTGACCCAGCTCTTAAACGGGAACGGTCATTTTCCGTCTTACTTGCACAAAATTGGCATGTCACGGTCACCTTACTGCGTGTTTTGTGCAGGAGAGGTGGGTGACAACTGTCACACATTCTTCTCTTGCAAAAGATTGAGTAGCCATCGCGGGGACCTCTACAGCGAAATCGGAGAGCTCTGTCCGGAAACTATGGTTGGAAAAACGCTGAAAACGGTTGGCAAATGGAATCGCGTGCACAATATGCTCGGGCAGTGCTGACAGTGAAAAAAGCCATACTGGAGTGTCGGGAGGCTTCGGGGATCTCTTTTCTAGAACTTCCTTCCCGCTGGAGAAGAGTTTCCATAATCTGAAGGCATCTCTAGGCGTAAGAACATGAAGTCTAGCCCGAAGTAATGTGTCAAACAGTTCCAGGCCAGGTTCTCAGGTTGACAGGTGTAGTCCAGAAGCAGTGTGCGTCTGGCAGTCCCACACTCAGGGCGTAAAGTCTTCACTTCCCTACCATAAGAAAATGTTTTCATATTCTATGTATTCAATGAAGGAAAGAGATTAAAGACAAAGTATAGAATGGACGGAAGATGGCTGATGTTGTGAGCCAATATGACTTGAACAAGTCTACAGTATGCACAATCTGAGCTTAAAAAAGATACCGCACAATCTTAGCAAAAACAGATACCAAGAAGACAAACCGCTAAAAGAAGAACGAAAACCATATCTGCACAGAAAAAAGCGCATTCCATTAAAAAATGTAAGAAATTACATTGGAAATCCTGGAAGCTATTCGTATCATTCAAGAGGCATGGTCAGAAGTCACGCAGCGCCAGTTTATTTCTGCTTGGCGAAAACTGTGTCCGAACTTCGTTCAAGTAAACGAAGGTGATCAGGGAGACATCCCTGAAATTATGAATGAAATTTTGACAACTGCTAGAGATCCAGAGTTGAGTGTGAACGAGGAGAACATAGAAGAGCTCATAATGGAACATGCAGACGAACTGACAACAGAAGAATTCCAAGAAATCCTGAATGAAAAACACAAAGAAACACAGCGAAATGTATCTCCTGCGTAACAAGAGTATCGTATAGTATATATATTACTAATGCCGACATCTGCCATTTAAGATTTTTTGGGGGAGTGGGTGGACGCCTCAGCAATAGTCTTAGAATGGCACCCAAACCAAACTGATGTCAGTAGGGTTGGGTATCTTTATAATGACAATGCTATTAATCATCAATCAATTATCAATCTTCAATCTCTTGAATGTTTAAATTGTTTTGTTGCCATTCTGCGGGTAACAATTTTCGTGATTTCACAGTCACGTTAAGTTTGTTACCCTGCATTCATTGATATGCCAAACAATTACTATTTGGGGCTGAATATTATTAGTTTATGTCATTAAAACTAAAATGAATTGATTTTCCCCTTGATTCTTTTCTTTTCAATGTTCTGCAACAGAATTCCTGATATAAACTATAAATTAATGTCTTATCACTGTACTGGTTACGAGGTTTTTATTAGTGGTAAATTTATGAATCATTCAGCGAAAATCTATACGGAAATGTTGTTTAGTGTCTTCTCTAAAATCAGTTACCCCTTTTGTTCTTGATGGTGAATGCTTACGTTAAGACTATATGCTCCGTGTTCAGGAAAAACTTCACTTTCATTTGAGATTTTGTCTTCCCAATATATAAAAGTAATCTATTGCAACTTTCATAGGACCTTCCTAGGGGCATCTGGTAAAGGTCTTCAGCAAATAAATACAAAATACATTGTGTATTTTAAAATGAAATCTTATTTGAACAGAATGCAATACCTATCTTCAAAATAATATAGAATAGCCAACAAATATGTTTTACTCGTATGTTAGAATTAAAGTATCTGGTCAGTATTTATACTGTCTGTGGATAGCGTGTCTATTAATCGATGAAATATGATCATCCATATCATGTGAAAATTGTCTTAATTACTGTAAAGAAAGCATCACCGACCGAAATTCTTACCCAGAAAATCGACACACAAGAGCCCGATCAGGATTATGACAAATTTGTTAAAAATAAAGTAGAATTCATCCGCTTCAACAGAAAATTAAAATTAATTTTTTACAAGATACTGACTCCTCCGTGGTTATTATTTCATGTAGGAGGCAAACATATTTTGTTTGGTAGGGATAAATAAGAAGTATTTAACTACTAATTGAATTGAACACATTGGTGACAACAAAGTGCATACTTTCCGAGCTAATCTTCATTCATATCTATACACCTAAGCAAATATTCTTAACACTTAATACACTGGTGTTCACGAACGCTATCGCATTTATCTAACTAGAAAGGCGAACCTACCCCAGCAGACAAGAAAATTGCCTTTACTACCGCTGTAATGTTTCCTCCTCCTTCAAAAATTATAATGATGACAAAACTGGACATGACATTTAGCAACAGAGGTTCAAGATATAGAGAAGCCCTAACCTAGCCATTTTATTCTGATATCGCCAAATTTACGAATGGTAACGTAAATTCATCACACTTATTCAGAAATACCCATAGGTATTATAAATGACTGGGCGAAAATTTTGTGATCCTAACTATGGTGACATACATAACATGACACGACTACGGTTTCCGTGGCGCCGCCATTTGAGGGTGTCTTTAGATAGATCGACCGAAAATAAGTCGAAAATGTTGAATAAAATTTTTCGATATCTCGCTTCGTTTTCGAGATATCGAGGTTCAAAGTTTTTATATACAGATAAGCGAAAAAGTAGACTGCGCTAGAACTACGGTCGATAAAAGAGATTCCTGGGGGTAATTTATGGCAAAGTAGAGGCGCGAATCATTACAAATAATGTTGGAAATTGACACTTTATATTTTGCGAGAAGATCATCAGCAGAAATCGAAAATAGACATTGAAAAAAAGGGGAAAGTAACACGTTAAGGTTAATAAATGGAATAGTGTCACGATTGGTAGCTTTCAGGCAGAACCAACTATCAACTAGCTCCAAATTATGTAGAATTGTCATACTTCTAGACTGAGCTAACCAATAATCACACTAAAATTAGGAAAAGTAACTGTTTTTTTTTGTTGTTCTAGACAATTTTGGCTATAAAAAGCTCAATATTATTGGCTTTTTACACTCGATGTGCACCACGGGAAGGTATTGTCTAATCGCACTTCGTACACAACAAAAGGGGACCCTTCGGCTCGTCACTTCCGAAGTATTTTACGACTCCAAACCCCTTCTGTTGTGTTGAGACTGTTGGGTCTCAATAGACATCTTCACCATTGTATTCTGGATCAGAGTCATTTTCTATCGCTGTATCGATATCGTCCTCTTCATCATCCGAACCATTTTCCAATCTTATTCTCTTCGCTGGTGGCAAAAATTTTTCCTCTTGAGATGATGTGAACCATGGTGGATCAATTTCTTTAATTGTTAGACCTTTTGCCAAGTTTCCTTCCACGACTCCCGGATATACTTTTTTAATATCCAGAAGGAATTGCATGATTTGAGAACCGAGGTCTCCTTTATACTTATCCAAATATGTCTTTCTATAAAAATAGAGAGCCATATATTGGTGTAGTAGTTTCGGGGTTCTGCGACATCTAATAGATTTTTTTAATAATCTATTTTGGTTCTCCAAATCATTGATGGTATTTTCCGGGTTCGATTTATCAACATATTTACCGATACTATGATTTGTTCGCAAATGAACAGTACTATGAGCAAACATTCGTTCAACTCCTTCATACTGTTTTGCGCTGTCTGTACATATTCGAGATGTTGATGAATCCACATACTTTTGTGTGTACGGCCACAATTCCTTCTTGCTTTTTCCATTTACCTCAAAAAACAACCCAACTTTGTCTTCCTTGCAATATAAACCAAGAACGGTTGTTGTCATTTGCTCGGTAACACGGCCCCGATGGTATCAATCTGACCGTTTTGCCTTCGCCACCAAGTACCAAATCACTGTGCGATGCAATTACTTCAGCTATTTCTCGGCAGTAGCTGAAGTAATCAATTACTGTATTCCAACTAAGCTCGGGGTAATCTCGATGATTACGCCAAGCTTTAAGATGATTATACACATCAGTGACTTGCATCTGGATCGCGATCAATTAATTTTGTGTATCAGTTTCAATTGTTCTGTAATATCGTTCGCTTTGTCAATTTTCTCTCTGCTGTTTTTCTTTTCTACAAGTTTCCAAAATGTCAGGTATGCATCCAGAATTACATAGTAAATTAGAAAATTTTTCTTTATTTCATTCTTTTGGAGAACTTGTTACAACAAATGAATTAGCAATTTCTTTTCTCGAAGAAATTGGTTTCACCGAATTAAACCAATTTCTTCACGTCAATCGACACCACCGACATGTTGTAATCTCCCAATGCTCGTTGAGGATTTGGGAGACAAAAAACTCAAGTGGGTATGGAGGTGTTCTTCAAAAGGATCAAAGAAGAAAAAAGATAAATCGTGTCGTAAAATTATAAACCCCGCGTCTGGCACATTTTTTGAAGGGAATACGTGTCGCATCGAAGTGCGCGATGTACTTGCAATCGTTATTTGTTTCGCAGCAGCGAAAGCCACGGATTGGGGTATGCTACTATTCACATGAGATAATTCTACATAATTTGGAGCTAGTTGATAGTTGGTTCTGCCTGAAAGCTACCAATCGTGACACTATTCCATTTATTAACCTTAACGTGTTACTTTCCCCTTTTTTTCAATGTCTATTTTCGATTTCTGCTGATGATCTTCTCGCAAAATATAAAGTATCAATTTCCAACATTATTTGTAATGATTCGCGCCTCTACTTTGCCATAAATTACCCCCAGGAATCTCTTTTATCGACCGTAGTTCTAGCGCAGTCTACTTTTTCGCTTATCTGTATATAAAAACTTTGAACCTCGATATCTCGAAAACGAAGCGAGATATCGAAAAATTTTATTCAACATTTTCGACTTATTTTCGGTCGATCTATCTAAAGACACCCTCAAATGGCGGCGCCACGGAAACCGTAGTCGTGCCAGCGTTTGAATTTCAAATTTCATTTAAGCGCCATATTGCATTTGACAAACGTCACGCACCTCGTTGCGAGTAATTTTTGTTTTTCCGAATATTTCCCGCCTCGCATCGACGCATCGCAATCATTGTACGATGTCGCATACAAATGCATGTCACGAAAGACTAAAATGCGAATCAAAACAAAACATATGCATGAAATATAGCAAGCAAATATTGTAATGTTTGTGACCGTAGTTAAATTCGTGAAATTTTCACCCATACATATGTAATAACTATGATTATTTTTATGTTATGGGTGGTGAATAAGCCTTAAAATTTGTAAAAATTGGTGATTTCGGACAAAATGTAGTCGTACGACTCCTCTATATCTTATTCCTATATGTTTTACATGTAAGACGTTACACTCTGCACAAAGGCCTGATGTTAAGTTGTTTTCTTTTAATTGTACAATGAAGATATGTATGAAGAATTGGGATTCGTAGGTGTCAGTGGTCGACAACCATGTTGTCCGCAACACTGTTAGGAAAAGAGACAATCATGGTTAAATTTATTTGACCAAGCGACAGATAAAGTAAATTACACAACTCAATTAAAGACTCTGGTTTAACAACATTGAGCATAAGATGAAATTGCCCAGTGTGTGTAATTGGAGGCACAGGCGCAAATTACTTCGATGTGGAATTTGTGGATTGGTGATTGTTTTGTTGGTTGTGGTTATGAAATACAATCCGAATGGGTATAATGGTTTTTTGAGTACTTCGATCCCAAACGCGCCAAAGGCAGGGTACGCTGATATGTCTACTTTAGAAAAGCTGATTTCAATAGACATAGCTAAACAGGTGGCTGGTCTTGGTGACAATGGAGACGCAGTTACATTACTCGGAAGTGCTAAGAGAATTGGTGATGACAAACTATCTAAAATTGCAATTAATGAAGAAGTCAGCGAACACATTTCATACAATCGTTCGATCCCTGATATTCGCCATTCTGCGTGTAAATCTGTTGAATACAACTATTCTGTTTTACCTACTGCAAGCATAGTGATAATTTTTCATAATGAACCTTATTCTGTTTTAATGAGAACTATTCATAGTGTTATTAAGACAACTGACCCTCGTGTGGTAAAAGAAATACTACTAGTCGATGACTTCAGCACTAATGGGGATCTTCATTTGAAATTGGACTACTACGTGGCGACAAGGTTTACTCGAAATTTAGTTAAAATTATTCGACTACGCAAGAGGTTTGTTTGACCATAGTTATATAAATTAAATGAATTGCACGGTCAATCTTGTGCCAACGGGCTGGCAGGAATACAATTAATAGGTTATCAAATTCGTGGAAGCCGTACTAAAATGGAACGTACCATATACCACTCGGTATATATACATATAACTTGGCAAAATTGATGTATAAGTATAATTGCGTTTTTTAAGTAATCTTATTAGTTAATAAGACCAACAAATCAGTAAATTCGATTGGTGAATTAATCAAATTTATTCAATCTACCACTTTTTTTTCACTCCCTTCACCTCCCTATCCAAAAAAACCCTTATATTTCTCGTCATTAAAAAAACATGCCATAATTTGTCTCAACATAGTGTTACGCACATATCACTAGTATGAATCTGGAAAACATTAAGTTAACTTAAGTAGAAAATTCAAACCATTTTCCATCGTTGTAAGGATATAATCAGCGAAAGCTGGGCTCATTGCTTTTCATTCTTCGCACAACGTCTTTAAACATTGATTCGTGAAATACGTTACAGTAAATATTTTTCACAGAATATTTTACATTACCTTTCTTATGCCGTTAGAAGACAAAACTTTCTATTACCTTGATTTTTCAAATTTAATTAAAACTTTGCTTACCATAGATTAGGTTTGATTCGCGCACGTCTTGCTGGAGCTCGCGCAGCACAAGAACAGGTGCTTATTTTTCTTGATGCGCATTGTGAATGCTTGACAGGATGGCTTGAACCCCTTCTGGAGCAAATTTTAAAAGCACACACAAGTGTACTTGTTCCAATAATTGATGTCATAGATGCTAACAACTTCAAATACAGTGCCAATGGTTACCACCGATTTCAAGTTGGTGGATTTACTTGGGATGGCCATTTCGATTGGATTGATGTTCCAAAAAGAGAACTCAATCGTCAGCGCAGAGAATGCCCAGGCGAACCGAATATATGTCCAACTTATTCTCCTACAATGGCAGGGGGATTATTTGCAATTTCTCGAGATTTCTTCTGGGAAATAGGCAGTTACGACGAGCAGGTGTATCGATTTAGAAATAATGAACACTAAACATTAACTATTTAATTACTAGATGGATGGATGGGGCGGAGAAAATTTGGAGATGTCGTTTAGAATATGGCAATGTGGTGGTACAATAGAAACAATTCCTTGCTCTAGAGTAGGCCACATATTTAGGGAGTTTCACCCGTATGAGTTTCCTAACAATCGCGATACACATGCTATTAATACCATACGAATGGCACTTGTGTGGATGGATGAATTTATTGATATTTTATACATTAATCGGCCCGATATGAAGGTAAAACATGAATAAAAAGACTTATTGATAGCTGTTTGCTTTTCATTTAAGAATAATATTGAAATTGGCGATGTAACTCACCGTTTAATTTTGCGACAAAAGCTAAAATGTAAAAGTTTCAAATGGTATCTAGCAAATGTGTTTCCTGAAAAGTTTATCCCGACAAGAGATGTTATAAGCTACGGAAGGTGAGTGATTTTTTCTCTTGAAAATGCAAAATTATTTATTGTAATATTTATCTTTAAGTTTCAATTATAATTCGCATATTTACTAATTATACATATTAGCAATTAAAAAACTCACTGAGAAATGTGGTTATCGGTTTATTGTTGTTAATCCTAATCATCTCTGATCGGGCCACCGTGCCACCGGAGTAGCGGCACTGTACGAAGCACTACGCCAAACATTGTGTATCGCGCTTAGGTAAACTGTTGTTCCAACTACATCTTTCGGTGAATCTTCGTCTTTCTCTTGATCATACGATTCTATGTGTTATGCAAAAGCAATTGCAGATATTTCAATTGTAAGCAACAAAACTGCATTTATAAATTAAGAATTGCACTTTACACACGCCGTTACGCGGATGCCGTCTATAGGCAACACTCGTACACACAGATCGTCGCGTGGATGTCGTCTAAAGATGACGCTCGTACACACAGATTGTCGTACGGATGTCGTCTATAGACGACGCTCGTAACGAAAGGGTTATATAATCCAAATTCCCTTTTTCTTAACTAGGATAGCTAATATTACTCTGCAGATCCAATGTTGAAGCTTCTTCCATTGATCAAATTCTCAAATTCATTTAATTTCTTGACTCGCGGCATATTTTATTATTTTTCAAAATAAAAAATTAAACTAGCAGGGATTGATTTGCTCTCAAATCCTCTTTCTTAACCCTTAGAAAGGGTTAATGTCTGATAGTTTTGTCTAATTTCTGGGACGTCATCAATAAAAAGTCAGGACTCATTAACCCTGGAAAGATAATCATATTTTGATGTACGTAAATGATAATCATGCGTAAAATTGCTTGTTGGCATTTTGCTTGTTGATGAAGTTGGCTGAACCCTCATCAGCTACAGCGGTCAGCAATTGACCGTTTCCCTCAGCACGTACGCTGAGGACCTTCCATTGCCTCGTACTGAGGCCTTTGTTCGAGGCTGCCAGCGTTCTGAGTAGAGCCTCTGCTGGCCACCCTTCACTTTTTGGGAGGTACATGTGAATTATGTGGGCTTTAGGGATGTCTTCTCCCTTCTTCACACATAATTCTACTCCCTCAGAAGCGGTTAACTTTGAAACTGCTCCCTCGAGCCATTTTACGGTACTTTCATTCCCGCAGCCCATAAGGAGCATCCCTGGTCTGAAGTACAGACCCTCAGAATGGAGATCATCTCCATTTTGCATCTCCCATGCAATGGCGTCTTCCAGTTGAGTAAGTTCCTCATCTGTGAGCGTCCGCATCGGGTGTTCTTTTGCGACCACTGCTACACGCTGCACTTTTAGTGTGCTTGCGTAACTGGTACCAACTTCAACGGATGCTTCGTTGCTCCCGCCTGCCGTACCTGTCGGTACTCGTGGTCGCTTTAATTGTTGGCTTTTGGGGGTAATCGAGTCTCTGCCTCGCTTCCTCCTCTGGTCAACCGGGTTAGGTGCTGTATTCCCCAATCCTTCGTTTTTTGCAGTCGGCTCCGGTGCAGATTTCCTATCCCTAGGATTTTGTCCTCCTAGTCCCGGCCTCCTTGTCTGCCATCTTCCTAGCCTCCTCAGGTTTAATTCCCTGTGCTAGGAATCGCAGATACCACTTTACTCCCGCACCACTGAGTCCTTTCCTTAGTGGGTCGTCTCACCCACCAGAATTTCCTCTGGGCGGTAGTGATGTCATCTGCGACTTACTTTCTCCTTCTTGTGTGGCTGTACTGGGGTGTTGTTCCCCCTGTACTTCCAGGGATTGGGTGACCTTTACCTGTTCTCCCCTTTCACTCAAAGGTATTCTCTGTGGGGGGCCGTTTTGCTTGCGCCCTTCTGTTTCCTCTTTATGGAGGTATTCTTCCCCTCTTGGGGATCCCTTCTAAAGGAAGGGTTATCCATATCGAGTGTTATGTCCTCGGTTTGGATTTGGGTTGCGGTGACATTTTCCCGCACCCTTTCTGAGCTTGGTGGTGTTCGCATGAGCTTGCTTCGACCCTTAAAAGGATCCACCACCTCGTCTTTGTTTTTGTTTTTGTATTTCGGTTCCATTTTTGGTCCCATGAGTAAGTCGGAAAAATTCTCCACCCCAGCAGAGCCGACATACCGAGGTAAGGGTCTTATTTGAAACCGGAGGTGCCCACGGTATCCGGAGTTCGCATGTTTAGGACCAAGTGCCCCTTGGCCACTCAGCCTTCGGCATATGCTGTTCCACCTTAGCTTGGGGTCCTTTACCACCTTTTACAGTGTAGGAGGACAGTCCTCGAGCTGTTGCTTCATTTCAGCAGACATCAGTCTCTTGTTTACCCCTAAAACATGACCAGTGGTAAACAGAGTCATACATGTCGGTTGAACTTACTTTTAGCCCGGCCCCCGCATTTATATGCGTGGACTTGTCCACTGAAAAGCCTTAACACTGCTTAGCAGTGGGACCGTTTTGTAGTGAGAGTGGGAAAAGAAAACAAGAGGTTTACGTTATCAGAATAAAAATATTGTGCCCAGGGATAAGGATCGCATTATTCTACATGGATACGTGCAAGGAGGGAAGACAAGGTTGTTGGGCGTCTTACATTCCTACGTGGCTGAAGTTACATTGACTGTAAAGACAGCATTGCGTAGGAATGTTACCCTCCTCCTTTACACAGGCTTGGGACTGTTCCGATGAGTGTGTTGAGGAGTCACTCAACCCCACACCCATCGAAACGGAGTTCAATCAATCAATCAAGTAACTCTTCAAAGTAGGAACTTCTAGTCTTTGAATTATCAATGGCGATGACAGCTGCACGCTCGTTTTTCATGAATTTCTTTCGATTGAAGGGCTTCTCACCTTTGTTGCTTATATTAGGATTAATGCATGCAATATTTATCATGCTGTTAAATATGGGCATATACCATCTATTTGTCTTCCTGCTGCAAGACATTATTGCACACATTTCATCGAGGGTATCAACACTACCTTTGGTTTGGTTATAATACACAATCATTTCTGGTTTTCCGGAAGTTTCGTTCACAGAAGAGTCTTCATCACAACATGATATTAAGTAAACCATTCTAGCGGACAGGTTTACAGAACACTAGTGTAAGGAGCCCATCAAAACAAAACATTCATGTTCCCACTGGTTTAGAGCGGCTATTTTTCATAGCTTCAAGTATCTCGGGTTTATTTGATCGAATGGTTCCCACCGTAGTTAATTTATATGACTCTTTAAGTAGCTTTGTTGCCAAGGAGATTGAAGTAAAACAATTGTCGCACGTTATATTGCGACAACTGCCATGTACATGGTTTGACAACTTCGTCCCATAGAATTCACCGAGAGGTATGCCGTTTGTTTGAGTTATTTTTTCCAAATAAGGCATTGCATTTACCATATACTTCGTAACACTGTCACACATCATCATTATTTTAATATCATACTTAGTTGGCTTGCTGGGTATATACATCGTAAATGGACACCTATCTCGAAATCCAAGTAATTGCTCATCTATGGTTAAGTGAGCTCCCGAAGTGTAGCTATTTTTGCATTGGTAAATGAAGAGATCCCAGAATTTTCGAATTGGAGAAAAGACATCATACTTTTGTCATCCATCGTAAAGCATTGGACCAATAAATCAAAGCGATCACGACTCATTACTGAAACATATATCATTGACGATGATTGATCAAATTGCTCTTCGGCGCTCAAATGGTTATCCTTTCTCATCACAGTCAGTACGAGGATTCCAATCAAAGCACGCATTTCATCTTTACTCGCGTTGCGGAATGTAGCCAGTTTATCCATTTTACGATTTCGTCAATTATTTCGTCAAAAACGAAAATTTTAAAACATGAGACAATATCATGAACATTACGGTAGACGCGTGCTGGACTGGACCCCTTTGAGCTCTAATAATGTTTAGTGCTGAAATTCGGCCACGCACTGCCCGTGCGGGCTTCAAAGTCGATCAGCAATGTTTATTTTTACCCCTGATGCTTCTCTGCGATAAAAAAAGAATTCGGCGATCAACTGATGTTGAAGCTAGCTGTTCATTTTCTTCGCGTAAGGGTTCGTTTTCATTGCGAACTAACTCTTCATCTTATTCATCATCTATAAAGCCATCTTCAATATCACTTTCAATGTTATCTTCACTCAAATGGCTTTCTACTTCACTGACACTACCGCCACTCTGATTTTCATCATCTTTCTCTTGAAGAGCAGCCAGAATTTGATCATCGCGCAAACCTCGACTCACCATAATAATTTCTGGATCTGATTCTTCAAAAAAAAAAAGTAGTTGGGATATATACAACCGTCAGAAATTTTTGCTCGTCGGATATCTAAAAAATCTAATTATCTAATATCTATCTATATATATCTAAATTGACTCACACAACCCTTATAATTCAGCATTGTTGACTGTTTGCTCACTTTTGCTAGTGTCCCACGGAAGGTACAAATGACGACTGAGATGTCATTAAGGGACAACAATATAGTTGCAGTTGTATAAGAGCAGGGAGCGATTTTTCGAGAATGCATGAATCAATTTAAAGCAGATTATCCTTCCCGGGTTAAAAAGTTATTACCAAATCATATTTTACAATTTACATTAGCCTGTATGAACTAATTTTTGGTATACTCAGTTTTTCTTCACCTACTCGGATTTCCCCTCAAATAATTGAAATGAGTGTTATGTCGCGGATTGAATTTGAAATGTCGTGACATTTATATCTGATGCTGATTAAAGGAGTAAGATAGGTTGAAACAATAAAAATATTTTTTTAAAGTCTGAATCTACATTCTTGGGTACAAGTAAATAAATTTTTCATTGTCTTTTGAAGGCATTTTACTCAAAGGTTACCAAAATGAACTTAAATTTTCATTAAGATTATCGATTTTTGATATTTTTTGATTGCATCATATTGCCAAAAAATATTAACATCTGCTTAAAAAAATTTTTTTTTTCGTTTCAGATTCGTTGCTAATATCGGCAATTTATGTTTTGATGATTTGCAACAAAATAGTGGAGAGCCGTACAATTTGGGTCTTTACACTTGTCAGAAGTCATATTTAGCCAAATCTCAATTTTTTTCGCTCACTAGGAGCAATACTTTGCGAAATGAGCATAGCTGTGCGACGGTTCAACGTAGTAAATCACTTCCCTATTTTCTTGTTATGATTCCTTGCAAAAATAATAATAAATTCAATGATAAATGGGAATATTTGGATGGTCAACTCAAACATGTAAAAACTAATCTTTGCATTGAACGAAAGGGTCTTAAATCAAATGATTTTTTATTAATGGACAATTGTCAGAATAAGAGCGAAAGTCAAAAGTGGCGAATTGAACATTAAATTATTCTCTCTTTAAGTTGACACCTTGTATATGCACAATATAAACAATGTTTAATGACTTGATAATTGACATTGTAAATTCGCTGTTGAAAATCAGTTTAATTATTTATTTATATCCGTTAAAAAAAGAGGCACCATGCAACGATTGAGACAGAAATGTCGTGATTCTGTATTAGAAAATTAGCGAATCTATTGAAATTACAGACTACTAACGACTAATTCCATCGCTGTAACGTTCAGAGATAATCTCATTCATAATAAATATGAATGACGAGCCTAACATATAAGAAAGAGAAGAGGTTAAACCTTTTAGTCTACTGACTAAAGACCACTGACTAACAACTCATGTGTATTCCCAGTTTGATTCAATTTGGTGATCTCATTTCAGTTCTACAGTGAAAAATCGCCTAAGACTTGAAATAAAAGCATATAGATGAAGAGAATCTACGCCCAGATATATGTCCGCCTTGCCTAAAAATTTCAACACATTGACACTGGTACTTACATAGAAATCCCCATAGGTAGCACAAATGAATGGGTAAAAATTTCATGATCTAAACTTTGAAATTGAATAAACGGAACAAATCGTTTTAATTTGTATGAAATTTACAAACATTACTGTGTCATTAATTTGATAAAATTACGAAAAAAATATTACATTATTTGCCCACCACCGACCAATTTAACCTGCTAATGACTAAGAGAACCGTCTTCCGTGTTTTAAATACTGCTATATATTCTCCAATTTTTATCTTGCTACTTAGCCAAAATCAAGTGTCAAAAATTTGGTTCTCGTCTTATTTTGACCATTTTTTCAATTCGAAATTAATTCTGAAAGAATGAACATGGAACTTTTTAACTACTAAATACGATTTTTAAACAAAGGACTGCTTCTTAAACCGTTTCCGACATTCCGACATTCAGACAAATTCTGGATGTAGTGAATTTTAAATAATCAACCAAAGAAAAATAAGATAAGATTTTTGAATTTTAGTTCGCAATCTTCAAAATTAACGAATACTTACAAAAATTCACTTATCCTCTTTCATCGGTAGTAAGAATGAATGGACGAAAATTTCGTGCTCTGTGCTATGGGAAGCACAGCGGATTGCAAAGGGTTAAATTAGTAAAATAACGAAAAAAATATTTCATTAAGTGCCACTTCATCAGCAAATTTGTATTGCCCACCGATAGAGGAGAATCGCGTAATGGAAATGCTAACTCCACACGAAGATCCTTTTCCGAAGAATTAAGTTTCATCCGTCCCATACAATCTTGACAGATGCTTGATTTCGGATTTAGTATTCTGCGTAGACTTTATAGGGTATCGAGAGGCTTTAACCCCTAAATTTTGTCCGAAGTTCCCAAAATTTTCGCGCATAAATAAAAAATAAAATAACTGAAAAATCCCATTGCATTGAATGCCGACGAATTAAGCCCATCCCATACAATTTTTACAGATACTTGACTTCGGATTTGCTTTATTCAAGCCGATTTTACGTGGAGAATTTGTTCCTTAGCTGATATCAAGTCTACAGCAAGCTAGTCAATTCCGCTAGTAGTTTCATCAATGAGCACTAGCTTACACCTAATGAGAATTAGAAATGCTCAATATAAGCGTTTTCACATTTTAAATTAACGTTGACCGAGTGAAGTGCATGATTCAGCGACCGAATTCATAATAGTTTCAATTTTCAAGTAATATTTGTGACTATGCCTTTATAGAAATTACATTTCTAACTGTCAAATTTAAAACCTATGGTAGCCGAATTATTCTTAATGGGTATTCTTGGGAAGTAAATCAATAGGATTAACTATAAAAGTACGATTATTTCTTGGAAAAAATACAATGAAGACGTTGATACAATAGAGTGAAAAACTGAAGTGAAGTATAATAAGAACGAAAACAAAACGTAAGCTTTTAGTTACTTTTAGTGACTTTTCGGTTTACTTCATCTTCGCTGACTACACTTAGTTTGCCTCTAAGATACTCGAAAGGTCCCTTACTCAAAGGCTTCATGCAAATGTGCGGGATCTGTTCGTCCGTATGAATGTACTCAAGTTCAAAAACTTTTTTCTCGTAGAGTTATTGAGTAAAAGAGTACCTTACATCAATTTGTTTTAGTTTTAGGATGAAACTCCGGATTTTAACGAGTCTTATCGCGCTTTGATTATCAACGTACATTGTCGGAATTTGAGCGCTACCACCGACTATACTTTCCATCAATTCCAGAGTTAATATTTTTTTTATATATACAGTGAATTTTGGTTATAACGACGGCGGAGGGACCTCTTTAATGCCGTCGCTATATCCGGAGGTCTCTATATCCGAAATAATAAAAAGTCATGTACATATGTATTTATTCTTCATTTATTTTATTATGTTATACACGGGTGTTAGTGAAAAACGTGTTATAGAGCACTGTTTAAGTTTAGTATTTTGTGCACGCTGTAAGGTGTATTCCATTTTCATAATTCCTTCTACATCTAAATTATTTTGATCTTCACCAAATAAACAGTACTGTTTGAGCGTTGTTAGAGCACATAATGCATCTCTGGTTGTTGGAATCTCAAGTAGATTGCAATCTTTTTCCTCTTCTTCATCCTCCTTTTCTTGTGTTTGAAGCACAGACTCAATAATTTCATTATCAGTCAAGTTATCAGTAGTGATAACTTGGTCGTCAATATTCATATAAGTTTCCCAATCTGTAACTGTTGCTTCCACTGATGATAATCTCGCCAATGGCAAATTGTCCAATTCATCATCAGAATCGTCATCAGCTGTATTTAAAGTTGAAAATTTACCAAACCCAGCGTGTGAAAAACATTTTTTAATCGCATCTGGACTAACTCGTGCCCATGCTGTTGTAATCATTTCAATGGCATCGAGAAGATTGACGGCAAATAGGGTAGAACTTTTTTCAGTGTCGTTTACCATTTTCTGCACAAGAAGCCTTCGATAATGGTTTTTAAGAGTCTTAATTACACCTTGATCAATAGGCTGGATAACTGATGTGGTATTCGGTGGCAAAAATGTCAGTTTGATGTTAGTTAAATTTTGAATTTGTGGGTGAGCTGGACAATTATCAATAAACAAAATGATCTTCTTATAGTTCCCTCTTAACTCAGAGTCCCATTTCCGTAAAACTTTTTCAAAAATTTCCGATGCCATCCATGCTTTTTTGTTGGCTTCATAATCAACCGGCAAAGTTTTTACATTTTTGAAACACCTTGGTTTTTTCGCCTTCCCTATAACTATCAATTTTCGTTTTTCGCCTACCATACTTGAAGCAACAAGCACGGTTATTCTATCTTTTGATAGTTTACCACCAATACACTTTTCTCCTTTGAATTTTAGTGATCTATCGGGAGTCAATTTAAAAAATAATCCCGTCTCATCAACATTCCATATTTGACTTTCGGTATACCCTTCAGTTAATTTTGGTAAAACTGTTCGCAAAAAATTGTCACAATCATTTTGCGACACACTGGCGGTTTCTCCACAAACTTTACCGACCACTATATCATGACGTTGTCTAAATCTGTAAATCCAGCTTTCTGAACATTCAAAGTTTGTTGTCCCAAGCTGTCTGGCAAAATGATTAGCTTTCTCTTGCAGAAGAGGACCGCTAATGGGTACATTTTGGCTTCTCTGAGCTTTAAACCGTACTAGAAGAGCATTTTCAATATCTTGATGAGTTGGATTACGATTTTTCTTTACTTTCAGGGATTTTGATTCAAAACACTCCATAATTTTAGTAAGGTTTTTCCACATTGTTGATATTGTAGAATGTGAAACTCCAAATTGTTTACACAGATCAACATTGTTTTCTCCTTTTTGCAGTCTCGAAATGATGTCCACTTTTTCTTTCACAGTAAATGTACGCCGAGGAGCCATTTTTACAAGTTTAAGAAACACTGTTCACTCACTGGAATTTGCTATCTTACTGATTCAAAAGTTTGACTTCGTACACGTGCTAAGCAGTCCTACATACAAACAAAGCATTTGTTTGACCGTTTGTGAATGTAAACAAAAGATAAGAAAGTTTAATTGATCTATGAATGAGTTTTTGTGCCTTCGCCGACTCAGTCGCAATATCCGCATGGGATTTCTAGGAATCTGTTATGAATGGTTCATAAAAACAAGTCGCTATACACGAAATTGACGCTATATCCGAAGTCGCTATTACCGAAAGAATTTCTTACGGAAGTATGCTTTAAATTCCAGGGACTTAAGTTTGACGTCGCTATAACCAAAACGTCGTTAGAACCGAGGTCGTTATTAATGAAATCCACTGTATTAACTTATAATATTATTTTATATATATTAATAATATATTAACTCTGGCCGCGACATACTGTGATTCAGTCGTCGAAAGATACCGATCGCTTTTTTGAGATGCCCAAACAACTGGCACGTCTCCGATTTTGATTACTAAACCCGTAGTTGACTTTCTCGTTTCTTTATCACCGGCAAAATCCGCATAAATCCCTTAACGTTTTTCAACATTTTAACCGCGTTCCAGTGGATTTTTGGAGGCGATCCTACGTATTGACTTATGACGTGGACCGCGTAAGCTATGTCTGGCCTCGATATCATCGCCAAGTAAATCAAACTTCCGATAGCTTCTTTGTAGGGCGCGTTGATAGTTTTTTCTCCGTTGTTTATCTTCCGAAAGCTGAGATCTTGGTTAAGATCCACAGGGATCGCAACGGCATGTGCATATGATGTTTGCTGTACAAAAATTGAACCATCTGGTAGATGTTCAATTTTCATCCCAAGGGCGGTGCCAAATGTCATCTCGTTTGCCAAAAACACCATGAGCTCGATTCTTCACTCAGCATTAGAATCTAATAGCCATCGACATAAACTGCTAAAATCAAAGTTTCTCCTCCTTCATGTGTCGTAAAAACACAAGGATCTCCGTCACCCGGTTTTAAATGAAAATTTTCCAAACAGCGCGTAAACTTCTTGTTCCAGCACCTAGCCGATTGTTTAAGGCCATACAACGCCTTTTGAAGCTTGCATACACGTCCACTGTTATCATCGTATCCTTTTGGTTGAGTCATTTAGATCTCCGTTCAAGTAAGCCGTCTTTATACCGAACTGAACCAATTGCATTTTGCTAGCTGCTGCAACTGCGAATATTGCTCGAATGAAACCGAACTTCACTACAGTCAATGTACAAAAAATACAAAAAAAACTTCTTCATAGTCAATGCCTGGTCTCTGTGTAAAACCTTTAGCGACTAGCCGAGCCTTGTATCTTCCGCTCTATTGTCCCACTCCTGGCTTGTATCGATAAACCAAATGGTTTTGTAGAACTTGAGCGCGAGAAGGCGGTCCGACTAAAGTCCACGTTTGATTCTTTTTGAGAGATTCCATCTCCTCGTTCATAGCCTTTTTCCACTCAGCTGCTTGGTCAATGTTGGCTGCTGTCTCGGTAGTGGAAGGATCCTCAGACCTTGAGACAGTGTTTCCTTCGAGATCGATGAAACAATTATTCCTGTAACAAATTTGCGGTAAGATATCTCATGCGGACGAAGCTGACGACCACCATCTTGGCGAACTTCTTTATTTTATTTTACTCGATCGATAACAGCAGGATGTCGATCGCGTTCTTCGTTCAAACCTTTGCGGCTCTGCTTCGTATTCAGTTTCGTTTCTACGATCCTCGTCAGGCTCTTCCTGTTGCTGGTCTTCGTCTTTGGCATCCTCTAGTTGATTCTCGAGAGGTCCATCTTCCGGTTGTTCTTCCTTGATGAGTTTTGTTACTGGAATCTCGGCTCCTTCAATTTCTACGATCCCATCCGAGTTCTTCCCGTCTGTTTTAGAGAATTCCGGTTGATAGATGACATCTCGGTACACTTCAACCTTGTTTTGGGATGAAAACCGCAATCTATAGCCTTTTGTGCAATCATAGCCAACAATAACACAATTTTTTGATTTTGGACTCCACTTCTTGCGTTTCTGTTTTGTCCCGAAAACTTTGAAGGCGATCGTGTTTATCGGTTTTCCGAACCATAACTCGTACGGAGTTTTTTCACGAACGCTACTAGTACCTGTTCGATTCAGTACATAGTTCGCTGTGTGAATCGCCTCCGCCCATAGCTTCAATTCCATACCTTTCGCATAAAGCATACTGCGTGCAGCTTCCACGATAGTTCGGTTCTCTCCTTCGATAGCCCTATTTTGTTCCGGCGTGTAAGGTGTACTCTTCTCATGCTTGATTCCATTTTTCAGCGTTATCTGTTGCATTTCTGTGTTCACGAACTCGAGGCCATTTTCCGTTCGCAGCTTCTTTACTTTTCGTCCAATTTCCGTTTCAACACTTCAGAAAATTCTCGAAGTGTCCTGTTACCTCTGATTTTTGTTTGAGAAAATAAATCATGCGATAGTGCGAATAGTCGTCCTTTAGAAGCAAAAAATACCTGGCTTTTCCAATCGACAGGTTTTTCATTGGCATGCATAAGTCCGCATGCACGAGTTCCGCCGGTTCAGTCGTCTGTTTTTGGCTTTTCGAGAAGGGTTTGCGACTCATCTCCCCGTAAGCGTAGCCTTCACAAATACAGTTCGTTTCAGGCTTTACTTTGATACCCCATTGTTTCAGCATCTTCGGGACGTGTACCGGATTTTGATGAGCTAATCGCTCATGCCATATTGAGAGATTCTGTTTTTCCAACGTGGGCGCAGGCTTCTTCTGTGATGTCCACGATGAGTCCCGGTTCGTACGGTTTAAATCTCATCCGATGGGGATTTTCAAATCGATCTCCCACTGCAACAACCTTTCCGTCTCTTTTCATCTCGCATCGTTGATCGTTTGACTCTTCAAACCTTTATCCAAGGCAGACGACAAAGAGAAAATATTGAATTTCAATCCCGGCACGAGCAAGACTCCTTTCATATAATTCCACTCCCACTTTGAGCCTTTGAATGAAAGAATGTCGATTTCTCCACTGCCGACTGCAGATTTTACAGCGCCGTTACCAACCTTGACTGAAGCTTTTGTAGATAATTTTTGATAGTTGACAAAACGTTCCCGAGCTGGTGTCATATGTTGACTTGCTCCAGAGTCAAGATACCAATCTTCCGAAATTTCTGCTGACTGAAGTGCTGTTGCAGTGACGATTTGTCCAACGAAAGCTCCGCCCTGACTTTCCGGCGGTTTCGAAGGCATCAATTTCGGATTTTCAGTGTTCGATCTATAGTCTCGTTTACAATGCCCACGGATTCCACAATGATAACATTTACCTGGTTTTTTTTTTATTCCGTTTCTGACCTCCCTGTGATCTTTTGCTGCTTTTTTCGGCTTTGAATTTACCGAAAAAGCACTGTTCCCCTGGTTTTCGCAAGCATTTGTACGAACCTCTTCCATCGTAAGTCTCGCGGTTAAGTTTGTGAGTGTCCTCTGATCTTCACTCGTCGACTCCCAAGCAGTAAGAAAATAATGATAGGCGGATGGAAGAGTCATTAAAATCTTCGTTATCACTACACTGTCCAGCACGGGTTATCCGAGAACACTTAGTCGATGCGCGAGATCCTTTATTTGGCGTCAGCACCGTTGCGATCGAGACTAAACCACTGTTGCTGTAAGATGTGCTTGGATGTCTCGCTTTTACTTTCGAAAATCTCATGGAGTTTGTCCCAAACCTCTTTCGAGTTTTCACAGTTCATAATATGTAATAATGACTGCGGATTTACGGTTGTTACGATAACTTTCTTCGCGAGAATGTCTAGCTTTTTCCGAGCCTTGAGCTTCGCTTCATACTCGGTTCTCGCCGCGACATCTGCTCCTTCCGCCTGAACGGTTTTGGCATTTTCTCCGGAGACGACCTCGAAAGCGTCGCTGGCTTCCATCAGTATTTTAACTTGGAATTTCCAGGTCCCCCAATTCTCGCTTCCTTTCAGTTTTTCAATCCTCACGAGTTCCAGGCTAGGTTCTCAGGTTGACAGAGGAGGTGTTTAGTGGGTAGTCCAAAAGCATTTTACGTCTGGGAGTCCCACACTCAGGGCGTAAACAGCCTTCACCTCCCTACCACAAAAAAAAAATTCCTCACGAGTTTGCTGTCCATCTTGGCTTTCTTTGCACTATTGCACGAGGGCGGGCTAACCTCAAAACGCGAATTTTGTTTTTGGTTCAAAAAGAACCCAAAAGAAATTGAAATTATGGACCTTTCCGCGGTCCTTTCAATTCTAGTAAGTAAAACTCACGGATTATAATTTATTATATTATAATTTATTACATTAAATATTAACACTTCACGGGTTATTACTATAATTTGTTAACCGGGTTTACTATTGGGTTGTTAATGTATGAACTGCTCTATTTAATCTTGATCCAAGTCTTTTATAATAATATTATGCTGATGTTGCAAAAGTTACATGCAGCTGTTCAATAGCTATCGATATCTACATTATGCTAATGTTGCAAAAGTTATATGAATCAATGCAAATGTTCAATAGTCATCAATATCTTCATTAGTCATCAATATCTTTTATGATTCACATTGAACATCTGTGAAAATGAAAGTATTGGATTACATTTCTTTGTTTATTTCCTTTGTGAGTCATATATCTCACTTGCTGAAGTTTGCATGTTCGTTCTTTGTCTTTGATAACATGACACCTCCCTCCTTATGATTAAATTCGTCCTCGAATTTACTATTCATATTATTAATTTTAATTCTCAATGTTTTTCGTTTTAAATAAAAGTATACAAAAATAACAATGAGGACGATTACAATGCAATGATAATTGTGATTGAAATGTTTACAGCAAAATGAGTTTGTTTTACATATTTTATTTCTTTGATTTCTTTCAAATTTTCTAGATGAAAGTCCTTCAATTCGTTCCATGTAGGTTGTGATACATAATTTGAAAAATTTAAATTTATTTTTGGAATTATTACTCGAGCTTTATATTCTGGTAATCTATTAGAAAATGTTATATTGCTTAATGTAATGGAGCAATTATTAAAAATAAAAGATAATTTCCATTCAATATTTGATTTCTTTCATCACATGTATTATGCCAATTTATATCTGATTGAATAGCTAGAACTGTTCCTACTTCTAATTCAATAATTGAAGATCTTTATCTTTTCATGGTTGTACATGTTTCGTTTATGAAAAAACACAAATGACTTTGTTTGAGGTCTTTGAAATTATTTTCGTTATTATAAGTATATACAGTTTGATTTACTTTCACGATACTTTCTGATTCAAATTGAATTTCATAGTTATTTCTATTTGGAATAGGCAGAACAATGTTTTTGGAGGTATTAAAAATTTTGTAAGGAATTTTTATTGCAAATAGTAATTCTAGAGGATTTTTGTTGCTAATAGCGATTGCTATTTGTAGATGTCTTAGTTTATCTATATCTATTGCATATTCAATTATTTCAGTTGTTGCTAGTATGTTCCTACTCATAGGTCCTAGTCTAGCTGACATTAAATTATCTTGTAAAATTTCTAACTCATTCTGTATTATTTGAATATTAACGACTGTTGCTAAATATGACAATTCTGCTTTCCATCTTTCGGTTGCTGCGTTTAATGATTGTTCTATAAGTTTTCTATCAATTTGAATAGTTTTTATTACTTTATGAATTTGATCTTCTAATCTATTATTTATTTTGATTTGCTGATTCATTCTTTGTATTAATTCATGATTATTTTGGTGTACAGCCTTAAAATGATCTTCAATGTCTTGTCTATCGTTAGCATCCATTATACCAAAGCCAATTGTAAACATTGCCTATTGGATCTATAAGTCCTCTACGTTTCCGAATTTTTAAATTCAATTCCTTTCTTTTATTTTCACATATTTCTTTATATCCTGGTGTTTTAGCTAAGAATGCAGAGTTACAAATTTCAGAAAGTTTGTCAGTAATACTTGGTGATTTGTTTGTATTTGTTATTTACGATTCTGTCGAGCATGTTTTGTGTTATATTAGATTTGTACGTGTTTTTTTTCTTTAGGTTTTGGTCTATGTTCTTTTGGTATTAATGTATAGAGTTGATGTTCTAAATAATCTAGTTCTCGGTGTAATGTCCATTGTCTATGGTCATATATTCCTATCATATTTGTCTGTCTAATTTCATTAATTGCTGTCAATATATGTTCTAAGTTGATTCTATGTAAAATAATATGTCTTTCAGTGACTAATTGTATTTCGTCAGTCTTGATTTCGATGTATCTAATTTCAGAATTGATCTTGTCTATCACCAATGTCCGCGATGTTAGGTGTAGTAGAAATATTAGATAATAGGTCTTCATTATTAATATCCTTATCTTCCTCAGGATTATCTTGTTGATTTGAACCTGCAATAATATTCTTTTTGGGTCTCTTGATATTAACTTTTGCTATTCTATTATTGTAGGATTGTATTTTAAATTTGGGTTTTAATTTATTTCTTATAGCTTTCGGATTTTTTACAAAAACGTTTTCTCTATCTTCGTTGTATTCTTCTCTATTTTTATTTTCTCTTATCAGCATGGAATATTTTACTTTTACTATTCCGATAATAAGATTAGGTCGTCCTGTAGTTGCTAAAATTGTTAATAGGCCTTCTCTCATATCTGCCATATTTTTTGATTGTATAATTGTACCTGATGCGAATTTTGAGAATTTATCTATACTTGTCATTATTGTTAAACCATCGATAAAAAATAAGTCCATGTGAATTATTTCTCTTGGATTTGTCGGTGTCTGAGATAATTCGAATACTGGCTTGATTGACTTCCTATCAACTTTCATTTCGTTACAAACATTGCAAATATTAATAAAACGGTTAATGTATTGTGTAATGTAATGTATCTTATGTTATATATAAATTTTTACATCGAACTCTTCGAACAAATCAGCCTCTTGTATCGTCATAAATTGGTAGTGGTGCCACGGATTTCACACTTCTGTTGTAAACTCCTGATTTGGTTTTGAATGAAACTACACGCACCACTCCATCATCACCTGGGTGGACCATAAAAATACGACCAAGTGGCCAATGAAGCGGTGGCACGTTGTCCTCCTTCAGAATCACCATTGTGCCGACCTTTATGTTTTCTGATGACTGCGTCTGCCATTTAGTACGCATGCCATTTAGTAGTATGTTGACAAGCGATGTACTTTGAGATTCGTAAAGTCTTGTTCAGGTAAACTAGTTAGATAATCTCCTATAAGGAAGTGTGAGGGACAGAGTGCATTCAAATCGTTAGGATCAGAGGAAAGAGGTGTGATAGGACGGGAATTAAGAATTGCTTCTATTTCCGTTACATACGTATATAATTCTTCGTAAGTGAATACTGTGTCTCCGACTGTACGATAAAAATGATGTTTAAACGATTTCACACTTGATTCCCATAGACCACCAAAGTGTGGGGACCGAGGTGGTGCAAAATGCCATGTGATATTACTGTTCGCGAGTAATTCTTTCATTGCATTATTGTGAGGGTGAGAACGTACAAAATTCTGCAATTCTTTCAATTCTTTATTTGCTCCTACGAAATTAGTTGCATTATCTGAATATATATTTAAGCATTTTCCTCTTCTAGCGATAAAACGTCGCAAACTAGCTAAAAAGGCTTCTGTCGTTAGGTCTGTAACCAATTCAATGTGAATAGCCTTTGTCATAAAGCAAACAAAAATTGCAGCATAAATTTTAATTTTGCCTCTATTACTGAATTTTTTCTCTTTAATAAAAAATGGGCCGCAATAGTCTACGCCAGTATTTAAGAAAGGTCGACTTTGAACAACTCGGTTGTGAGGGAGGTTTCCCATTATATAATTATATTGATTAGAATTGGCTCGAAAACATTTTACACATTTTCTAATGATTTTTCGAACCGTACTTTTACCTGATACTATCCAATAATTTTTTCTAGTAGCGTAAAGCGTAGCTTGTATACCACTATGAAAATTGTCTAAATGTGATTCTAATATAATTAAATGTGTTACGTGATGACTCTTAGGCAGTACAAAAGGATGCTTCTCATTATAGGATAAAACCGAATTTTTCAAACGACCTCCTACTCTTATCAAGCCATCGTTATCCATAAATGGGTTTAACGATTTTAAATTGCTATTGTTATTGATCGCAATTGATTTAGATAATTTACCGTATTCGATTGGGAAGGTTTCTTGTTGACACAATTTTATGATATGTTTCATTGCATTATTTAACTCTTTCACACTTAAAGGACCTGAAAATTTGTTATCTCGATGTTTTAAATTATGTAAAAACCTCTGACTATATGCTATAGTTCGCTTTAATTTTCTGAGTGACGAATATTTAGTCAATAATGTTGTATAAATATGAGGCTCAACAGTTACTTTTAAAGAGATTGTAGCTCGCAGTTCTGATAGTGGCATTTGCTCGAAGTGTACTTTTGGCCAGTGTGACTGATCATGACTCAGCCAAGCTGGACCAATTGTCCACATGCTATTTTTAATGAACTCTGATGGAGACTGCCCTCGTGACAAAAAATCGGCTGGATTATCTTGAGTAGGGACATGACGCCATGATGATACTGTTGTATTATTCCTAATTTCCGAAACACGATTAGCTACGAAAGTCTTTAACAAATGCGGCTGACTTTGAATCCACTGCAATGTTATAGTGGAATCTGACCATAAATAAATCTCATCAACATGTTTGCATATTGCTTGAGTACAGATCTTAAGTAGTCGCGACAATAATAATGCACCGCATAATTCTAATTTTGGTAGAGAAATCGTCTTTAATGGGGCGACTCTGTTTTTAGAGCAAAGTAATCTGCATAAACTTTCGTTTTTATCGTTAATTGAACGGACATAGATGCAAGCACCATAAGCCTTTTCGGATGCATCAGAAAACCCATGTAACTCGATTCTTATAGCATTCTCTATAACTACCTTTCTTTCAAACCGTATGTTTTTAAGCAACTGTAGTTCATGATTAATGATTTTCCATTTAGAATGAATATTTCTTGGCACGGATTCATCCCAAGTCAATTCACACTTCCATAATTCTTGCATCAGTAGTTTTGCTTGTGCTATGACTGGGCCTAATAGACCAATTGGATCAAATAATTTGGCTATTTGTGACAATATTTTTCGCTTAGTCACCTTGGTATCTTCGTGTTTCACCGCCTGATATTTTATAATGTCCTCTGATGCTTCTCAATAAACTCCTAATGCCTTTTGAGCATCGATTTTAAAATGTAATTCTGTTTTTGAGTTTTCCGATAAATTATGTACTAAAGTTAGATTATTTGACGACCACTTTCTTAATGGAAAGCACGCACGATTTGTGATTTCGATTAATTCATCTCGTAACTTTATAGTATCACTTATCGTATCGGCACCAGTGAGTATATCGTCGACATAAAAATCTCTTTTTATTATTTCCGCGGTTTTTGGATACTCTATTTTGGCATCTTCTGCTAACTGTATCAAACTTCGTATTGCTAAATATGGGGCTGGAGTTGTTCCATAAGTAACTGTATTACAACGATAAATTTTTAAACTGTCATTCTCATGTTCTCTAAATAATAGTTGTTGATATTGTCTATCTTGTTCGTCACCCAAAATTTGTCTGTAAATTTTCTCTATGTCTGCAGTTAAAACGTATTGATGAATACGAAAACGTGTGATAATTGAAAAAATGTCCTGTTGTAGTGTCGGTCCAGTCTTTAAACAATTATTTAATGATATTCCTGTGTCCGTTTTAGCCGATGCATCAAAGACCACCCTAAGTTTTGTGGTGAGACTTGATTCTTTAAGTACCGAATGATGTGGCATAAAATATCCTCTGTGAATTTCATTTTCTGTGATTTCTGACATATGACCTAATTGAATGTACTCGCGTATAAATTGATTATATTGTTCCCTTAATTCTGGACTTTGAGATAATTTCCGTTCTAATCCTAAAAACCGACGACGAGCTGAATGATATGAATCTCCTAACATTGATTTTTTTTCGTTAAATGGGAGGCGCACAACAAATCTCCCTGAACAATTGCGACGTGTTGTCTCTTTATAAAAATTTTCAACCTGAAATTCTTCTTCCGATTAGAATTTTTGATCAGGAATTTCTTCAATTTCCCAAAATTTATTGACAGCCTTATGAATTGCGTCCATGGCTAGCATACATGTATTTCTTTGCGGTTGAGGAAAATTTGAGCTGAACTTTCCTGCAATAATCCATCCCAATTTTGTTTTTACGATATGCCCACCGTCTTTTCCTAATGCTGCATGCCCTATACATAATAGATCGTAAAATATTCCTACACCGAGTAGTGCGTCGATAACGCCTGGTTTATTAAATTCAGGATCTGCTAACTTCAGATTGTTTGGAATCTTTAAATGTTTTTTTTCTTCTATAAATTGGCCTGGTAAGTGATCACATACCTGTGGTAGTATGAGAAAATCTAACTCTACTCTAAAATTAGTACATTTAGAATACAGAGTTGCGTGTACTGATTCTGTTATTCGCGTTCCCATCTGTCCTAGACCGGCTACTGGAATGTTCATAGACGTATATGATGACCCTAATGCATCTGCTAATTTTTTCGTCATGAAATTCGATTGTGATCCATTATCTAACAGAACACGCGCTTTTATTTTTTGACCATTTTTGGATTGAAAATTCACTAATGCTGTAGATAATAAGGCTTGCGAAGATACCATGGCGCTAAATATTTTAGTTTCTGAATTTTGTGACTTGACGTGTTGAATGTTTCTTTCTTGCGCGTTATCTAGTTTTCTGGGCTGTGCATCATTATGTAACAGTGAATTATGTTTCCTTTGACATTTTTTGCATCCTTGTGACTTACAGTCTCTCAAATGATGACCAGTTCTCAAGCAGTTAAAGCAGGCATTTTTTGATTTTATTAATTCTGAACGTTCTATAACTGGCAATTTTTTGAATTTATCACATGCAAACAGCTGATGGGATTCATTACAACACAAACATTGAAACGACCCTTGTGAGCTGATCATCGCGTGGCGTTTATTTTGTTGAATATGATGTAACTTTGCGTGGTTAGATGAATTCACGTTATAATTAGTTACTTGTAAAACCTGACAACGTTCTTCTAAAAATTTCATAAATTCCTCCATTGAAGGAACCGCTTTGCCTGTTATTGATCTTTCCCATTCTTTATGCGTGATTTTATCTAAACCTTTACTGATACTATAAATTAAGAGCGTGTCCCATGATTCTACCTTTTCTTTAAATGTCTTTAATGCTCTCATGTGAACTCTGACCTTATCTATTAATTTTCTAAGTTCTATCC
The DNA here is from genome assembly GCA_954870665.1 of Stratiomys singularior. Classification (NCBI taxonomy): domain Eukaryota; kingdom Metazoa; phylum Arthropoda; class Insecta; order Diptera; family Stratiomyidae; genus Stratiomys; species Stratiomys singularior. The sequence continues at coordinate 85,929,300 of OX940878.1, read as the reverse complement.
CGCACTCCCTTGTCATTGTGGGGAGTTCCATCAGAGACCTAACATGCGTTTGAACTATAAGCCTGGGATTGTTGAATCTTTCGATTAATAAATCCCATGCTTCCTTATAATTTTCATCTGATGATGGTAGTGAATCTATAATGCTAGAAGCTTCACCCTTTAAGCATGAACGTAAATAATGCAATTTACTTGAATCTGATAGACTTTCGTCCTTGTGTATTACGTCATTGAACGAGTCATAGAACCCTAACCAATTCTCAAACGACCCATCGAAAGTTGCTAATTCTACTTTTGGCAAACGTACGGATTTTTTCAATTGATTTATATTTTGAGATGGACCTGGCAATGGTAATTTATTTGCAACGTTTTGATTTAGAGGAGTTTCTGCAATTTTTATTATATTGTGGGCGCGACTCATTTCTTTATAATATAAGGTTTCAAAATCGGTTAATTGGCTGTTCTCTGTAGGAACTAAATCATCTATTTGATTTTGAATGTTTTCAAACTCATCTAACAATGATTCAACCCTTTGCAAGCGTAATTTTAATTCCATGATATTATTTGTTATATCTGGATTATCAAGAAAATGAATAAATCGCGTGAATTTACGCTTAATTTTTGTTCGTTCATTTCTTAATTGCGCGACTTGAGCTTCTACGTTCGCCATAAATTTTAATATTAAATTTTATACGTATGCAACGCGTGAGTTTAATGAAAAAATTGGAATAATAATAAATGGGATAGGACATTACTGAACTTTCTCACTCTGATGTTGTCTGCTTTGTTGTTGCACTGGATCGCCCTCGGAACCTGGTGTTCGTTGATGATGCCCTCAATGCTCGTGAATGGTTTGGTGGATTCTGTCAGGAACTCGATGTCGTTTCAGCAGCTTCTCGATTATTGTTGGAACGTTGTTGCGTTTTGTTTATATGCACTTTTTTTATATTTCACCAATTTTCAGTATGTCGTTATGACGACCACTACTCTGACAACTCGCGTTAGTGATTATTGTTCACGTTTTTTCGATTGAGCCCTGCGTAGCTAATCGACACTATTAATTATGCACTTGTCACATAACTAATACACAGTTTCCAAATAATTATACTTTCCGAATAATTACACTTTCCGAATAATTTTCAGTAATCCGGCTCGAAGGACCAAAATAATGTTCATTCACGTGAATGAACTTGCGTACGCGACTCGTATTGATTAAAAGACGGCGTACACAATAATGAATTGTCTCGGTGAACAATAAAACACCACGTTTTTCTTCTATCGTCTATTCTCAGCGAGTATCGAAATTTAACAGAACAAATTTACAAATATTTCAGACTTTAAATACAAATGTACATAAAATTATTTACATAAAAAGGATCTAATGTACATAAAATTGTTACATGAGGGTTTCAATATGTTAATGTATTTTATGATGGTTTCTTCGGAAATACATCATAATTAAAAACATTTGTGGGTCTTTTGCTAACATAATTGTTTTATTGCCTGTAATGTGTAAATACCCAAATACTGAACATATTGGTTCAAATTTGGAAAATAAATTTTTCTTTTTAATCCTTCATTGTTTTTCTTTATACCTGAATGTCCAGTTTCTTGCTCATGATAATCTTTTATAATTTTGATAAGTTCATCTTCATTTTCTATTTCTTTTAATATTCTCGATACTTTGATAAATTTTATTTTAGTTCTATTAAATCCTTTTATCAAAATTTGTTGCAATATATTATATTCTGGATCGTCTAATTCACTGAATATTCCAACTTGTCCCCCACGTAATCTCTTTTTAAGGAAGTCTATTGTTTTATTTTCATTTGTGATATATTCTAAGGGTAAAACAATTCTTTTTCTATTATTTGTTATGATTCTGTGTTCTGGTGTTTCTTTTGCTACTAATAAGATTTGCTGTTTATATTTGTTAATAAAATCATCTTTAATTGGGATATGATCGTTAAAATTTTCGGCTTGAGAATGTATCGTATTACCACTAGTACTTTTTATAGATTTTCTTTGTCTTTTTACTTTTTTTATTTCTGGATAAAATTGTAAATCAAAGTTTATGTCTGATGAAACATCTGATGCTTGTTCACCTTGTACTTTATCTTTTAAAGTTTTAACGGTTGTTATATGAATTTTATTCTTTTTATTTTGGTCTTCATTGTTTACCATATTTATTTCTCCTGATTCTCCTAATCTTGATAGAAAGTCTGCAGGAATATTATCCTTTCCATTAATTTATTCTAGTTTTATATCGTATTCTCCTAATTTTAAGATACATCTTTGTAATCTTGGAGCAATGTCTTTTCCTTTGAATTTTTGATATAACCAATTAATAGGTTGATGATCAGTTTGTAAGTCGAATTCTCTTCCATATAAAAATGATCGAAGATAATTTATTGCCCAAACTATGAGTAACATTTCTTTTTCAATTACAGCATATTTTCTTTCATGATCATTCAATGTTCTACTTATGTAACAAATAGGATGTCCATTTTGACTTAAAACCGCCCCAATTGCGAAATTACTAGCGTCTGTAGTAACTTGAAATATTTGTGCAAATTTATGATGTCTTAGAATAGGTGCTGAAGTTAACAAGTTTTTCAACTTTTCAAAGGCTCCGACATATTCGCTGTCGTACAGATTTACTTTCGGATCCTTGTTTAAGTATCTTGTCATTGGCTGTGCCATCTTAGGATAGTCCTTTATGAACTTCCTATAATATCCCGTTAAACCCAAGAAGGATTTTATTTCCTTAGAGTTTTTAGGAATTTGCACTCAAAGTACTTTTTCGATTTTATCGGTGTTCGGTTTTATACCCTCTGTTCCAATTGTATGACCCAAGAATTGTGTTTCTTTTTTAAAGAACACACATTTGTCGACTTGTAATTTTCAATTTGCTCCTTTTAATTTGTTAAAGACCTTTTGTATATTGTCAACATGTTCTTCTATTGATGTACCAAAAATTAAGATGTCATCAAGATATACTAAACACATTTTATTTATATAGTCTTTTAATACATTATTGATTAATCTTTGGAATGTAGCTGGCGCGTTTTTTAAACCAAATGGCATTCTCGTATATTCGTAATGTCTTGTTACTGTGGAAAATGCTGTTTTCTTAATATCTGACTGTTTCATACGACTTTGATGAAATCCTTTTGCTAAGTCCAAAGTTGTAAAGTATTGGGCTCGTCCTAATTTTTCTAGAATTCCATCGATATTTGGAATTGGGAATTTGTCATCTATTGTAAAAGCATTTAGCTTCCGATAGTCAATAGCTAATCTCCATTTCTTTTGACCGGAATTATCCATCTTTTTCGCAACAACTACTACAGGCGAATTATATGGTGAATTACTTTCTCTTATAATTCCTTGCTCCAGCATTTCATTGATTTGTTTTTCTATTTCTTTGTCATGTATTTGTGGATTCCTATACATTTTAGAATAAATTGGGTCTTTTGTTGTTGTTTTAATTTCATGTTCAATTTGGTTCGTAGCTGACAGATCTCCTTCTAAATAAAATATTTCTTTATTTTTCTTAATTAATTTCTTTAGTTCAGCTTTTTCTTTTTCATTTAAACCACTCATATTTATGTCTGTTTTATTCATTGCTTCCATAGTATGAATTTCTTCAAAATACATTTTTTTCAAATCACTTTCACTTGTATTTTTCGATTTGTTTTTACTTTTGTTTTCATTATTTAATGGCACTTCATTATCACCAAACGTAATATTTTGATTTCCAAAGTTAATTTTCGAATTAGTACAAGACAATATATTCGCACCAATTATTGCATCGAATTTTCTACCAGATAAATCTGCAAGTTTCCATCCGATTTCTGGTGGAGTTTTGGTTATTCTCTCGTATATTATTTTTTGCGTACCGGATAATGTGCGATATTGTTCATTATGTACTTTAATTTTTGGGTGGTTCTGTAAATGATTAATATTTAGAATTGATACACTAGAGCTAGAGTCAATTAAGGCTATAGTTGGTATTCCATTAATATGGATTTTTATTAAGGGAAGGTATGTGTTTCCGAGGCTTCCGCAGGAAAATTTTCTTCAATTTTAATTAAATTTGTATCCATTGGTTCTACTCGATTATTATGATGTTGGAAATTATGTTGATAACTATTCTGTCTGTCTTTTTGTCTGTTTCGATTGTAATTGTCATTATAATTATTTTTCCTGTATTGATTAGAACCATGAGCTCTATCCCTATAATTTCTTTGATTTGAAAAATGACCACTGTTAGTTTGATTATTTCGATTGTACTCTTTACATTATCTCTTTTCTTCCATTTGTCTATTATAATTGTTAAATTTATTTTTCTTTTTAAAAGTTTCGTAATTATCAATATATCCTGTCTGTAATAGTTCCTGATAAGCTTCTACTAATGTTTTCACATTTTTCGTCCTCAAATACATTGCATCTGTTCTATTAATTTTACTAAGGAATTTTTCTAGAATGCTAAGTTCATTGTAGCCTGGATTAAATTCTTGAGGTTGTTCAGTATCTAATGAATATTTTAAATTAAGTTTATCTAAAATTAATAAAAGATGTTCGTAGATATCCCTTGCGCTCTCCGAATAGCACCGATCCGCTTGTTTCTTCAGCTTCAGATATGATTCCCGGACCCCAAAAGAAGTGATTAATGCATTCTTCACATTCTTCCATGTTTTCTCCGTTATCCTTTTAACAGCTACTGCGGCATTTCCTTGAAGTTTCGAAAATAATATCTCCGACACGTATTTTGATTCTTCTTCACTATTTATTAGGGTCATTAAGCTTTCCACTTCAAGAATAAAGCTCTGCAATTGAAATCCTTCCTCCTGTGTAGCCTAGCATTGATCTTGCCTCCCGCAATATATCCGTGAATGTAATTGGCACTTTGGCTTCTTATGTTTTTTTTTTACAAAATGATTACCAGCTATTACCTTTTTTCTGCTTTCTGCTGTTTTCACTGTTAAAATCTTACAGGGGCGACTCTTCCTGTAGATTTATAGTTTTTATTTTAATTTTGTATTAACCTTGTCTGTAAAGAGCACAGCAAGGAGGCGAATTCTTGGAAAATTCTGCCTTTGGGACAATGCTAGTCCTTGATTTATTATATTATCGGAACTGTTCATTTTTATTTTTGTTTTAACTGTTCACTTAACTTCACTCATCACTTTAAGCAATGTTCACTTGCTTTTAAGCAATTTTCACTTGCTTTCACTGATGGTTCGTTTAATGGGTACCGGTAAACTTTAAAAGTTATTAGTTCGAACGCTTGTTTCAAATTATTTTTATTTTTGACACTTCACGAATTACTTTCACGATTGTAATAAAACTTCCCGAAACTTTATTTCGCGACGAACACTTCGGTATCCTACCGACTGCGCCAATTTTGTTTTTGGTTCAATATGAACCCAAAAGAAATTGAAATTATGGACCTTTCCGCGGTCCTTTCAATTCTAGTAAGTAAAACTCACGGATTATAATTTATTATATTATAATTTATTACATTAAATATTAACACTTCACGGGTTATTAATATAATTTGTTAACCGGGTTTACTATTGGGTTGTTAATGTATGAACTGCTCTATTTAATCTTGATCCAGGTCTTTTATAATAATATTATGCTGATGTTACAAAAGTTACATGCAGCTGTTCAATAGCTATCGATATCTACATTATGCTAATGTTGCAAAAGTTATATGAATCAATGCAAATGTTCAATAGTCATCAATATCTTCATTAGTCATCAATATCTTTTATGATTCATATTGAACATCTGTGAAAATGAAAGTATTGGATTGCATTTCTTTGTTTATTTCCTTTGTGAGTCATATATCTCACTTGCTGAAGTTTGCATGTTCGTTCTTTGTCTTTGATAACATGACACGCGTCATTCCAACGAGAATTGTCGAAAATTAGTTTCTGTGGGTTTACAGGCATGCTTTCTAACTAACAAAAACATCACCAACTTTTCGACGGGGAGGCTGCTTGGGAACTATACCGGATGTGACATTTGCTTCGGAGTCCTTAGTGCCTAGGATGCACAGATGGAGAGTACTGGAGGACTACTCGGCGAGCGATCATCAGTACATTGCTTTCGCAATTGGCGACTGTGCTACTCGACGCGTAGCAACCCAACCCTCAACTGTAGGTTGGAATATATCTAAAATAGATGTCGACGCGTTCGCCGTAGCTCTTATGAGAGGTGAAACTATGACGGTAACGGGAGGAGCCTCAGCTGAAAACATGGTGAACTCCACCCTGAGGCTCATCAAGAATGCGTGCGACTGCTCTATGCCCAGGCGACGGCCTCGACACAATAAGCCTGCTGTGTACTGGTGGTCGGCAGAAATCGCCGGAAAGCGGAGAGAATGTCACAAACTCCGCCGCGAATCTCAACGTTTAAGAAATCGAGACGAGTCACACTCCCGAATGCTGGCATACAGGTCGGCTAGAAAAGTTCTCCGTAGGTTAATTAACGAAAGCAAGGCTCGCTGCTGGCGCAACCTAGTTGTGGACATCGACAGAGACCCGTGGGGGCTGGGTTACAAGCTTGCCATGCGGAAACTAGGAGCTGCAAGGAGGCCCTGTGTCCTTGAATTGGAAACAATGGATGTGATTGTTCGAGCGCATTTCTCTTTGCATCTTGTTCGTCCCGATGATACAGATGATGAATGTCCTGGAGAATGCGCACTTTTTAGCGGCATCGAGCTGGATGATGCGGTGAAATCTTTAAAATCGAAAACGGTATACCAGCGGAAGTGATACAGCTTGCACATCAACTTTGTGCTGAAAAGCTGCTCACCACTTTCAATGCCTGTTTGCGGCAGGGCGTATTTCCAAATTGCTGGAAAGAGGCGAGGTACATATCGGCCCCTATGTATGCTGAACGCCGCTGGGAAGGTACTCGAGAGGCTCATTAGAGAAAGACTTGGAGAAGCCATTCGAACTGCCGGGGTCTGTCGCCTCGGCAGTACGGCTTCAGGGCTGGTCGATCCACAATTGGTGCAATAGCATAGGTAGTGAGCGCGGTCCAGCAGGCAGAAGCCCACAATCATTACTCGAGACGAATAGTACTGCTCATAACACTAGATGTGAAAAATGCCTTCAACTCTGCTAGATGGACAGATATTCTTGGTGCTCTGGAATATTTCAGGGTGCCGAGGTATCTGATGCGGATATTGAAGGACTACCTCAAAAATCGGAAACTCATCTATGACTCATTGGGAGGCCGGCGAAGAATTGATTTGACATCAGGGGTGGCGCAAGGCTCCGTTCTGGGCCCGGACCTCTGGAATGTCTCGTACGATGAGCTTTAGAGGCTGCAGTTACCGGAGGTGTCACGCCTGGTTGGCTACGCAAATGACGTAGCAGTACTAGTCGCCGGACGTACTGTCGGATAGACGCAGCTCAAACTGGGTGCGGTAATACGCCGAGTGAGCGAGTGCATGACAGACCGTGGGCTTAGCCTAGCGCTGGAAAAGATCGAGGTTGTCGTCCTGACCAAGAAGCGGATCCCTCGTGTTATCCCGGTTCGGGTGGGGGAAATGATCATCGAGTCAAAAGAATCAATCAGATACCTTGGCTTGATGATTGACTCGAAGATGAGTTTTCTCGAGCAGGTTCGAGCGACAGCGGATAAGGCCTCCGTGCGGGTAAAGGCGCTAAACCGCATTATGGCCAACACGCAGGGGCCAACCTCGAGCAAAAGACGTCTACTAATGAGTGCAATGGAGTCAGTGCTCCTGTATGGCTCCGAGGTTTGGGCTGACGCTCTTAGTAAAGAGACGCACCGAAGGCGTCTGGCACAGGTCCAGAGGCAAGGAGCTTTGCGGATAGCGGCTGCATACCGCACTGTCTCTGAACCTGCAGTGCTGGTAATCTCGAGGGTGGTTCATATTAAGTTACTTGCAGACGAACGGAAACGTGTATACTCACGTAGGGGGGAGTCGGCGAGAGAAACCGTCAGCCGAGAGGAACGGAGAAGAACCCTAACCTTGTAGCAGCAAACATGGGAAAACGAAACGCGAGGCAGGTGGACCGCACGGCTGATAAGTGACTTGGGGCCGTGGTTCTACAGAATGCATGGTGAGACTGATTATTATCTGACGCAACTACTCAGTGGTCACGGGTATTTTCAGTCTTACCTGTATAAGATGGGAAAAACACCATCCCCAACTTGCGTGTTCTGCCCGGGGATGACGGATGACGCATGCCACACGTTCTTTACGTGTAATAGATTTACAAGACTCCGTTCGCATCTCTCGGAGAAAATTGGCGTAATTTCCCCAGAAAATCTAACGGGAAAAATGATGAAATCAAAGGACAATTGGAACTGTGTGTCACATTACGTACGGACAGTACTCATTATAAAGAAGGGCATGATGGATCGCTTGGCGAGGGAGGGGAGATCTCTGTAACGCAATTCTCTCTAATCGCAATTCCTTCCTATCCATCCGTGGAGAAAGAGAGATTTCCCTTAGCCTGAAGGCACCGCTAAGCGATGATAAATGAGGCCTAGTCCGAAGTAATGTGACAAACAGTTCCAGGCTAGGTTCTCGGTTTGACAGGGGAGGTGTTTAGTCGGTAGTCCGGTAGCGGGGGAGTCCGACACTCAGGGCGTAAATAGCCTTCACCTCGCAAACAAAAAAAAAAAAAAAAAACTAACAAAAACATAAAAACCATAAAATATTTGCTTTTTCATACATGAATTGTAAATTTGAATTGTTGTTTACAATATATTTTTATCACGCTAATGTGCGTGCGTGTTTGTTTTTGGATCTGTCAAGGAGCTTACATTCCCGTTAGAAGAAGTATTCTACGTAAGGGTAGGTTTACGCTTTACTAAAAATGATTGCGTTTTCATTATATTTTTCGATGAATGTTACAAAATTTTAAGTAATTAAAAAAGCAATGCGCAGTAAATATTAGCAATTGACTATTTGAATTCTCATAAAGCATGCCAAGCACATTAAGTATCAAATTTATTATGCACGCTCAACTCAATCGCTTAGCGTGTACGGGGTCTAAGTGAATTTTAGAAACATGGCCATCTTCCATCACGTGCTCATTCGGCTCTCTAAAAATTTACCCGAAGTGGAGCTTATGTCAAATTGACAACGAATTGTAAACAATTTAGTGTTCGGTGTTGTGTGCTTATCTTAAATTTCGAATTTCGCGTCGTTAAGTTAATAATTTCCGTACGAACGTGTACACGTGCGTACAGAAAGTTCGCAAGGATTATATTAAGTGAAAAGTGCTAGTGACGCGTAGTAAAATCAAGTAGAAAAGTGGCAATGAAGTGCGCGATAATAATTCAATTTTCCGCCCACTAGGGATTCCATTCCATAGGTAAATTGACAAAGGTTGATTTGGTTTATGTTTATCTAGCAATTGCTTTCATTGTTTATCTTAAAGTAGTGATATTAATTGATTTCAAGCGGAAACCCCGTCAATGTTTGTATAGTTTGTAAAAATGGGCTGAGTGTCATTCTTCGTGCAGTAAACTTCGTGAGGAGTTTACATTCCCGTTAAGAGTTTTCCCCTGTGTTCATTGACGTGGCAAAATTATTACTATTGGGGGCATATTTAAAATATTTTTGCCATTAACAAGAAAAAGTGCATATTTCAGAAATTCTAAAGAATGTTTATTACAGATTTCCTCGGGATGAGGACAAAAAAGTGAAATGGCTCGGACATGTTGGTAATATGATGCGGACTCTAACGAAAGCCAGTGTGATATGTAGTGCTCATTTCAAACAAGAGCATCTAATTAAGTGGCGAGGCAGATATGTTCTGCATGAAGATGCGGTTCCATTTTTTGGCAGACTTGTAAATTTATCTTTGAAAAGTAATAAATTAATACAATACTACGTTTTCAGAATGACCCTGAAACATCGAGTTACATCAACGGCCAAAATGATATTGACACAATCAATGGAACGTTGATTGGAAACGATCATACGGTAAGATGAATGTTGAATGTTGATGAATCTGATAATTTGTTTACTTACAGAGTGATATAAACACTGAGAATCAGGGGCCTATGGTAAAGAAAATTAAATGGGCGTTTGATGTAAGTAAATGGTTAAATATAAAGCCTCACAATATTGCAGATAATTTCTATATACGTATGGAAATCAGGTGAATTGTTTGCATGTCATAAATTTTGTCTTATTCTTAAATATTCTATGTCATGCATGGTTATCTATGTCTATGTCTATCTATATTATCAGCCTTGCATGATTATCTATGGTTTTCATTTATAAAATATCTTTTCATAGGTCATTGAGAATCAGACTGGAAACTATTCCACTTTAAATATACTGGATCCGTTTGTTGCTGATGAGCATTCCTCTGAATTGCGCAAGGTAACTTATTTACTACTGTTTACTTGTTTACTACTACTATTTATTTATGAATTTTATTACCGAATACATTACATTTCCCTTTTATTGCTTAGTATTCCCCGGAAAAATCATATACTGCGAGTATGGAGCAAATGGACTCTACTTGTAAATTAGATATCACTCCAGAACATATTCTTGTAAGTAGTGTATCATAATGTGGGTGACATCTTTGCCTATTAATATATTTGTTTGCAGGAGACGCTGCAAAGTAACCAGGAATTATCGCCACAGAGTACGAATTGGGTGCCAGATGTGAGTATTTTTAATTTAATTCAGAATCTTGTGTTTGTTTGTCTTTTTTGTGTGTTCCCAGCAAAAATATCAAATGTAAATTGTTACTATATTTCTAAATTTATTCATAGTATAGAGTTTGCTACTTAAATAAATCTACTATAATCCGTTATATGAAGTCTTTTACTCTATTCATAATTTGCTTCATGAATTGTTTTCCATTTAAGATAACTTTTATTTTTTAATAATAGAAAAGTAGAAATGAGCCGGATTTAATTGAGGATAACTCTATTGCTTATACTTTTTGACCTGAAAATAATAATAAGAGATTTTTTTTTAATGTAGTGTAAATTTTTATTTTGAACTGAAGTCGATTTTCTACCGTAACCATTCGGTCTTCTTTGGCGACTAAAGTCTTAGGTCTTCAAACTTATTAAATAAACGTCGATTCAATTACAAATTTTTTATTTTTTGCTGGGCTGTTTTGTTTTTAGATGTGATGGTCTGTAGCATAATACTGTGTTATGTTATGTAGAAAATATGTGTCAGAATCGTCATTTGAAAAATCAAATGCCTTAATGTATGTACGAAAAAACTGAAATATGCAGACGATCCGAATGTAAGAAGCAAAGACAACTGATAAAAACTCTGCAGAAGAAATTGGCGGCCATAAAAGAGAAACTTCGAGCCCGAAATAAAGTTGTCGATAAATTAAAAAAACGTGCATGCCGTGACAGAAGGAAAATATTAAATGTGGAGCAATTACTCGGTAAATTAAAAGCAAAAACATTGGTGAATGAAGATATCGAACTAATGATCGATAACATAGGTGCACCCTGCAACAAAATTTTGCAACACCTTTTATTCGTTCGTAAGAACTTTAACGCATCAAATCAATTCGATGCAACTATTAAAGCCTTTGCTCTGAACTTGCATTTTTGTTCCCCTAGAGCTTATGAGTTTTTACGCACCACTTTTGGAAAAAGGTTGCCACATCAAAGGACTCTGAGACAATGGTACGGAGGAGTTGGCTGTATACCAGGCTTCACACAAGAATCTTTTGAAGCCATAAAAAACGTTGTGCGTAATTCTTCAGACGAAAGAATTGTTATTAATGTTGTGTTCGATAAAATGCATATCAGACAACATGTGGAGTGGAATGGTCATCATGCACTTGGATATGTCGACATTGGTAATGGCGGGAACATTGGCAAAGTAGCTACACAAATACTAGTCTTCATGGTCGTCTTTATTAATAAGCCTTGGAAAATTCCGGTTGCTTATTCCCTATAACCGTAACCGCCGAACAAAAAGCAAACATTGTATCAATGTGCATTAACCATCTGCTTGAGACAGGAGTAGAAATTGTTGGTGTAACTTTCGACGGGTTGGCATCCAATTTATATATGTCGAAACTTTTGGGCTCCGACGTTCGCTGCATTGATTCAAAAAGGGTTTTCACATGTAATGATTCCCCGGTAAAGTATATTTTCCATCCCGATAGTTGTCATATATTCAAACTATGTCGCAACACTCTGGCAGATATGAAAAAACTCGTTGATAATGATGGAAATCTTATCAAATGGAGCTATATACTTTTACTACAGGAATTGCAAGAAAGTGAAGGCTTGCATTTAGGCAACAAGCTAAGAAAGGCACACATATACTTCGGCAAACAAAAGATGAAGGTGCGCTTGGCGGTACAAACTTTAAGCGATTCCGTAGCTGACGCCTTAGACTTTTGCAGAGAAAGCTTGCAGTTGAAGCAGTTCGCTGGAAGCCAACCAACAGCAAATTTTATTCGGATTTTTAACGAAATTTTTGATATTTTAAATTCAAGAAAATTATCATCGTTTCCTGCATCAAAACAAGCTCTATGCGAGCGAAACTTTAAAGTGTTGAGTAGATCTTGCGCTCACCACATTAATTACATAAAAGGTCTAAGACTGCCTTCCGGGGTGCCAATAATCCAATCAAAAAGATATGTAGGTTTTGTAGGCCTAATTGTCGGTATGCAAAATCTGAAAATGTTATACGAGAGATTCATTGCTAGTGGTAAACTGAAGTTTATTCCTTTATATAAGCTAATCCAAGACCATTTGGAGTTATTTTTCGGGTCAATAACGGGTGGCTTAGGAAATAATAACAACTCAACAGTAGGACAGTTTACTTCACGATATAAAAAGCTACTATTCCATGCGCAGCTCAAAGATGGAGGTATGGAGAATTGCATGCCATTGGAGCATATTCCCCTATTAAACGTGAAAAAAGTATCTCCACTGGAATTAATAAACACTAGCGTAGAACGAAGTTCCATGATGGATGAGCTCAATTTTGATGAGGAAGCTGCAAACAATGAATTTCTTCTTGAACATAGCTACGCTTCAGATCCAAAAAGACTTTCACTTTATGCAGGGCATGTCGTTGAATACATTGGTGGCTTTATAGTGTTCAAGCTGTGCAATATACTAAAATGCAGTGAATGCATCACATTAATACAAGGCGAAGTAAAGTCACTTTCTCTGATGTCATTTAAAAATAGAGGTGGCCTAAAATCACCATAAGAAAGCGTTATTAAAATATGCAAGTTGACCGAGAATAAGCTCCGACGGGCTCAAAAAATTAACAAGGGGGAATCCTTAACAAAGGTTCGTTTTACTCCATTTTAAACTTGGTCCAGTCTCAATGCATCGGAAAAAATCTGTTCATAAGTAGCTGCAACCACATGCATGAAACCATGCACTATAATTCTTTAATAAAACTCATAGTAGATAGATACCTGAATACGAGATATTATTTTATAGCCAAAAATAATTCGGAAAAAGTTTCTTTAAGGCATCAGTTAACAAAAATTATTCATTTCAAAGGCATGTAAAAGAATAAGTCTTGAAATCAAATTTTCGTAGTGCCGATAAATTAGGCTCTACGAAAATGTATATGGATTTATTATTTAATAGCTAGCGCCTTAATTCCGCCGAAGCCGGTCCCAAGCCCGGATAAAGGAAGAGGGAGGCACGTTTAACAAATTTTGGGTTAGAATATGATTTGGGAGACGAAGCGTAATTTTGTGAAGTTCAATCAAGTTTGGTGAAGGAATTGTATTCTTGCGGACGTTTTTTCATAGTGGCTTTGCTTTTTAAGACAACGAATACGAAAAATTATTATTCTTCACTAAACAACTCACATTTAAAACGTTGTTTTAAATGAAAGAAAAATAATCATCTTTCAATTTCATTTTCTCGAAAGTAAAGGACATTTCACACAAATGCTCACAACAAACAAGATTTTTGACATCAATCCGGGTTGAACGCCACCAAAATCACGTGTCCCCTCGAGAATTATATTCTTACCACATTTTGTAATAGCTAGATATGCACAATTATCTGTTGATAAAGAGAAATGGTTGAAAAACGATAAAAACAATAGTTGATTTAATATTTTTTACCATTGTACAATTTACGAAATTTCTGCCCCTGAATTTACACTGCCTTTGTGCAAATCATGTTAGTGGTGGTAAATTTATGTGAATGCGAGTGGATTTGTCAAAAAACAGGCAGAAAATTTGCTTGACGTCTTCTCCATAATCTTATACCTCTATGAGTGGTAGAAAACTTTATTGAGACTTTAAACAAAATGACAGTGAGAAAATAATGACTACTTAACATTTGACATTGTTTAGCTGTCAAATATACTAGGCCGGTTTGGATATGTTTTACATATAGAGATAGACGTTTAGATAATTAGGATATGCCATTCGCTCTTATGGCTTATTTAGTGAGACAGCCTAATATATAAATTACTTTAAAACTTATGATAACTTAAATCTAATAATATTCCTAACTATAATTAAATCTAATGATATGCCTATTCTTATAACTAATCTAGGTTAAAAAATTGTTACGCCTATTTTAGTTTTAACATGTTGCATTGTATTTTTATTTATTGTACTGTACTATTTATTGTATTTGTATTTATTGTACTCCCCTCCCGTCGGTACCTAACCAGTAGGTTCCTGGGAAAATGGACGTCCCGCGCCCGCCACTTGGAGGTGAGTTAGATGGCAGGTTAGAATAGGAAGTCGTTATCTTAAGACTATGTCCCTTGATTAATCTTAGATTTTTTTTTGAACTTGGAGATATTTCTTTTTTTTATATTATCTACATTAGTGGTTTCAGCCCCGGTAGTATTAGGTTGGGATGAAACGTAAAACTGTGGAATATTAGGGGCGTTTGAATTGAAGGAACTTGGGTGGTATTTGTCGAGGACATTGAGGGGATTAAGGTAATATGGATGATTTACAGTAGGGAATTCGAAGAGTGCGTGGATACTCTGGAGTGTGTGATCTCTCCACTTTTCTATGCGGATCTTACTCATTGTTAGCATATAGTGGAGTATCAGCACAACCCCTGTTCCTTTGTACAGCACTTTGTTCTTGAAGTATTTTTTGTTGGGTCGTCGATACTTCGAGAGACATTTCCTCAGAATTTTTCTCTCAAAGACTTGGAGTTCTTCGGCTGCCGTTGGTGACTGCTTCTGGATCAATTATACTTTTAACTTGATAGAAAAGTTTAATATACGATATAACTTCGTTAACATGCTGACACATCTGTCGTTCGGTACTTCGGTACTTTGTTCGTTCGGTAAGACAAACCTGGTACTAATCGGACGACGCAACTATAAATAAGGACATTTGACATTGACAATACTCGGTGACACATTTTTTAACTTGCTAAAAGAAAAGTGTTCCCGAATATCTCTGTTCCATGGTTTTGTTGATGTCATAATGGCTCATGTCGTCATGGGAAATTTTGATAATACGCCAGGTCAATCGATTTGGATTTTCCAATTGTTCCCCGTGTTCCGTCTTCCCGAAGAGTTTGTTCCTAGACATAATATAATTACTCGGGAGCATTTTGTAGTCCTTATTCAAGTTGTACTTACATTCTAGATCATTTCTTTACATATTTAGCACATGTTAATCCTGGACTTGTAAAGTAGCAATCCGATCTGCGACACTGTTAGGTTCCCATCCCGATTTATTGTCGTTTCTGCTTAGAGTATACGAATGTGTCATCCCATGACCCGGTCAATATTCAATTTCTATTCAATTCTATTCAAATTCAGCTTCTTATAGCACCATATTCCCGGGCTGGGTTGTTTGCAGGAAATTATAGTTTAAACTACAAGATACTGTTACGCTTATCCAGGTGCCCGGCCTTAACTTACTAAACTCTAAATTGATTGCAAGAAGTGAAGCAACTCTTTTATAATTAATTAAAATTCTCTTTTAATTTTATTTGAAAATACTTCACTAAATTCAACGTAATCTTCACGAAATTGCCAATCACTTTGAATTCGTTTTAGACCTGCACCTTTTACTCGCATACAAATAATTAAATATCACTCAGACACTATTGCTGTTAACAACATTTTGCTATTTTTGAATACCCGCGTGACCGAACGTTGATGCGTCGATAGTCCATTGGGGAACTAGTAAACAAAGCAATTAGCAAATTGCTTAGGGCAGTTGGTAACGGAAAACTAGACGTGATAGTGATTTATAGAGTGCAGGGCCCCCCCTCTTTTTGTACAAATTGAGCAGGTGTTCAAAACAGGGCAATTATATAATTGTTATATAATTGCTTTGTGGTTGTGCTTTGTGGTAATTGTTATATAATTGTTGTGGTATTACAGAGGTAGGTGTAACAATAGATTTGTCAAGGACAAAAATCAATAGAAAGCTAGATGGGAAACGGGAGTAACTCATCCCGCGGAAGAAAGCCATGTCAGCAAAGTGCCCGAAGCAGCTTGTAGCTGGTGGTAGCAACTTCGCTGCTAAATAGACTGCTGGTAGGGTGTAATATTGAGGGAGGTGTGGAAATTTCAGATCAAGTGCTAGGATTTCTACTACAGCATGTAGGAGAACGGGATGGTAGTGTTGCAGTGATGAAGCTGGTCAATGACTATGCATATTGTTAGCTCTCTCCGCAACGGACAAGTTGCTGTCAGAGTTCCGTCCGTCCAAGAGAGGCATGTGGCGCTGGGAATCCAGGTTCTTTAAGTAATGACTTAAAGGTTTCAGTGTGCGGCACGCTCGGGCCGCGAATTGTGGAGCGAGAAATCCATTGCCGAATTTCGATAGATAATTTCAAGAATGTGGTTTATGATAAGAACTTGAAGGGCCAGGTTTCCAAAGAAGGCTTTAAGAAGGGCCTGCAGGTAATCTCCAGGCCGGCTAAGGAAGGAGTTGACGCCGTATCAAATATCATGCTAGAAGGCACGAAGACAATTATCGATGCTCTCCTCAGTATGAAAAGATTATATGCTATGGATTTTAGGTTATAGCTTATAATTATAGGATCTCGCAATGTCCAGCTCTGGATCTCGTCTATGGGTGTTGTTCTGAGACGGGCCATAGTGCCAGCCAATGCCGCATTGCAGGAACTTTGCCTTTCTTGGCAAGCCAGCGGGTGGTACGAACCGCTATCCGGTGTATGTTGAGCGAGTTCTGAGGGCAATTGCCAGACATTAATATGGCCTCATGCAGGATCGTCCAGCTGAACTGTGCTAAAGCGGCTACTGTGATGGGTGAGCATAGAGAATACATCCGAGAAAACCGAATCTGCATGGCAATGGTGCAAGAACCGTGGAAGCTGTTTGGCACAGTCAAGGGCCTGGCATCTGACATGGGTGTATTTGCATGGAATTTGGTGGTTGGAGTGGCAGTTATCGTGAATGATGTGTGTGTGCAGTGCATGCCGAAGCATAAACTCACTGACGAGAATGGTGTCTGTGTATGAATAAAAGGTGCGTTTGGGGAATTATTTAATAGTCGCATCGAACCATACATGTTGTATCAGGATCGGGTATTGCCACTTATTGGTGGCAGTCCTTGTATTCTAGCATTAGATGCCAATGCTGACTCGCCGGTGTGGCATAGCAAGTCCTCCTCAAGGAGAACTCGCTTTCTTTCATATGGAGGGGGGGGGGTATAAGCTAGAGAAGCTGATCCTTGTGCATGGTCTGTGCGATGAATGTACAACCCCGATGGGTTGTAGCGATGTAACATGTGTGAATGCTGCTTCAAGGAGACGGTTATTTGGGTTTATGTGGCGTTCATTCAAGTAGAGTCAGAGGTTGAGTTACGAAGCGATGATCCAGGAACAGTTTGAACCTGTCCCTTGCTGAGTTTGGCAATCTCTGGTAATAATGCGTGGTGGACAAGTGAACTAGCTGCCAAACGTCGAGAAGTGCGACCTGCCAGAGCTAAGCTCCAAAGGGCACGGTTCCATAAACAGAATACTGCAGCCTTCCTTAAACTTGAGTGTAGACGGCTTGCAAAAGAGTTTTAGCGGCTGATTACGCAAACAAGGGAGGACCATTGAGCTTGTTGAATGGATTTTTTCTTAGGACGGAGTCTGGAACTCCACACGTTGACAGCTCTGCAGAACAGGAGCATCTTTCTGTCGTGCAGAACTGGGAAACAGATGCGAGCGTTGGAAGGCTTCGTTGGCAAAACAACCTGGATGGGACGGCATGACCGGCGAGATGTGTAGATACATCAGACGAGCTGTATAGGACTATCAGCTGCCTCTTCAACAAATGCATGCGCTGGAGAGGGTGATGGTCCGACGAGTCGAAGAGCGCGTATCCTGCCGCCTGTCGGATAGTATGGTTTCTGAGCGGGACGGTGCACTGATGATGAGTGGTTATATGTGGCGACTGCAATGCGTTGCAGTTATTAAGTACGTATTCGAAGTCTTCATAGACTTCAAGAGAGCATTTGACCACCTTTCGTTGCGAGTGATTCTCGAAAAATTGCTGTCGTGGAATGTTAAGAGCTCATGCTTCGGAGGAGCTTTTTCTCTGTCCAAGGTTTTTGTGATTTTGTTGATGTTGAGATGAAAAAGGGTCTGGAGAAGGCTCTGTTGCGGGTCAATTGGCATAGAACCTTGTTATGGATGACCTTCTGGTAAAACTGGAGTGTTTATTTAAAGTGTGTACATATGCTGAGAACTTGCTCCTTCTAGTTGAGGCTGATAGTCGGTAGCAGCTGCATATGAGTGTGGCGCGTTAAATGCAGACTGTACATGAGTGGGATTAACTGTTCCACTGACAAGACCATGTTGAAGATCCTGAAAAGTTTACTCAGTTAAACGTTGTCCTTGGGTGCGATATAGAGGAAGTGCTATAAAGTATGTGACTACGGTCACATCCTTCAGAATACTGATTGGTGAGAAACTGTCCGTCTGGCCTCACTTCAGAGACACGAAGCAGCACATCTCGCTACTTGCCTCGACGCTGAGACGTTTATGCCTGAAATAGTGGGGTCTTAGGGGTGGCGCGCTTCGAAGAATATAAGAGGGTCTATTTGTTGCTTGTGCGGCATATGGATCAGCGGTGTGCTTCGAGTCCGCGATTGGTTTAGCTGGCAGATGACTCATTGGATCTTAGCGTGCAATGTTACCTTGTTATATACCTGTTTGTTGGACAGTGTCGACTGAAGCCATTCCATTCCTCCTAGACTAATTTTCAGACTACGTAGGGGACTTTCAGTTGATGGACATGTATGCTTCAGGGGTATGGAACCGAGAAGTATACGTGTGACTTCTCTGTGTAGTGCGTTGATGTGAAACACATGCTTTGATATGTGTAAAAGGCCGTGTGACTTATGTTTTGGTCTCAATGTCACGACAGCATGGAGAAACCCTGACTTCGACTTCGGTCGTGGCTTTGGGTTCCTGCTGACGGAGCATGGGAGCTTAAAAGAATGGTGTCGCCGTGGATTGTCTGTTGAGAGTGTGTGTCCTCTGTGTCGATGTGAGGATATGTGCTGGCGACATGTGCTGTTAAAGTGTTCGGCATATACCGGCCTGTGCACTGCGTGTGGCTTGATGTCGATGATTTCCCGGAAGATTTGTGTGGTTCCCTTTTTGATGCGGTGAACCCGATCACTCAATTGGACCCCTTCGCAAAGCTTGCCTTCAATAAACGAACGCAGTTGCTTGCAGCGCTGACAAATAACGATTCTGTAGGGCCTTAATGCCAATTTGAAGACCTTGTGATGTTTTTGCATGTCGTCGATTGCATGAAGTGTATGTATGAATGACATTTCACAGGGGGTCTGTATAAATGCAGTGTACCTGCGTTAAATCTAATCTTCGGATCGCTGCTCCTACTAACCCAAGGTGGGATCGCCATACTCAGGGTCCAAAATGGTAGCCATTCCCAAACTAGAGGATGGCGCAAACTGATCGGAGATTTGATCTGAGCAGCGGAGGGACGCACATGACAGTTTACTTTCATCCCCCTAATCATTTGGGAGCCTATTCTAGCTGAAACGTATTGGTTTGTGGTTTGATGCGGCTAGAAAGTAGTATTGAGCGCGTACCAGTTCTGTGTTGGGTATATTGTGTTGGGGAGGAAGTGGTACCCCATCTTGTTCGGGGGCGTTGGTTGACGCATTCATTCAACCCAGTGTATGGAGACCGTGGAATAAGGCCCTAACGGCAAGTGTCCACGTTAAACACTTCGACTTCATGTACTCACTATTGGGGCCGGGTCACTGGTTATCGTGGTCTTTTTTGCTCTAAGTCTTCTTTTATGCTTTCTATTTCTTCTGGTACAACTTCGTTGTTTGTTGGTCAAACTTTTGGCTTAAGTCAGTTGTTTGCTGGTCGAGGTTCTGTTTTAAGACGGTGGATTGCTGGAGCTGGTTTAAATTAGTTGATTGCTGATGGAGCCTCTGGCTTAACTCTATTGATTTCTTTTGTATCAACATCCGCATCAGCCCTTTCGCACACAAGAATTTGTTCCTTCTCCTCTTCTCCAGTGCAAATTCCCGCACCGGGAAACTCAAACGACTCCGGATCTATCCCTTCCGCTGCCAGCGCTTCGTTTACGCTGGTGATTAATCTAGCCTTGCTACCTTCGGTGGAAATGCTATGTTTTTCTGATTCTTCTTTTAATTCTGGCAAAGTCAGGGCGTTGATTTTGCGCTACATTTCAGCCACGAGTCAATTTTGATGTTAAAGTTTGCAAAGATATTCACAAGTTAAAGTCAATTAAACACTAAATTTCTTGCAAGCAGTGAAACAACTCTTTTGTAGATAATTAAAATTATCTTATAATTTTATTTGAAAACACTTCACTAAATTCAACAAACATTTCACTAACTTGCCAATATCTTTAAGATCTATCGTTCGTTTTAGATATATCACTTTTATTCGCGCACAATTAAACTTTACTTTTGCATTACTTAATCAGCCACTTTTGTCGATGCGTGGTGTTTCACTATTCTTTATCATTACTCTTCGTCTCTGCCTGCTGTAGTCGCTTATATATTTGTATCTTGCCAATCCGGACCTTTCTCACACCATCTGTGTAAATTATTCTCGAATTCACGCTCTAAATCACATGCTTTTTTGTTGTTCTTATTTCTAACCCAAAGCATTTAATTGCTTTTTCAATTTCGAGATCATTTGTTATTGTATGATTATTTGTATTTATTTTTGTTTTGGTCGTCATTGTTTGTTTTTCTTTTTCGGCAACGACAGTGGCGCGTGAAATTATTTCAACGCGCAGCATTACTTCTGGTGTATTAAATATTGCTTGAAACATTCTAAAGTTTCCCCGAAAGCTAGAGTTTCCAGCTCATAGCTGTGATATTTACTTTCCTGATCAGTGGGACCGCGACTGAAATAAGATGTAGGTTTTTCTTTTGATTGTCCTCTGCCTGCATCAATATACCAGCGATCGTGTGAGGATTCGTATCTTTATGAATTCGAGGTTCTCTATTTGATAGTTGCACCTCCGTGAATGTTTTAAAGTATATTGATAAAATAAAGTAACACGTGAATTGTGTTCCTTTGCTGGCATTTCAATTGGAAATACTGTCTAGTAAAGAAAGAATTCCAAATACATGGTTCAACTATCGTCCAAGCTATTATGAGTGGTAAAAACATTGTATTCATTTAAAATCAAATAGAAAAGAAATCAAGTGCAAATATGCAAACAATGGAAATATGTTTTCATGACGATTTGCTTAATCCTGAATGATGTAGTTTTCAATCTAGTTGCTTTGTCATTTGAACCACTAAGTGCTTGGAAGTCCTTTTGCTGTTGGAAGACTTTCAATATTAGTTTCCAACTCAATTTTTGACTAAAGAAACCCATCAAAATAATTCTGTAACTTTTAATATGCACAATATTGGCCCTGAAGCAATGAATCACTCCGTATTAGCAACATTATGAATACACCAAAATAATTATATGACGTCAATTTTCAAGAAATCTGATAGAATCGGCGGTTTTTGTTTCTTTGAACTGGCAATGGGTTTTAAAATAGTCTTGAATTTAACTGATTCAACAATCTAAGTTTCAAGTTGGTTAGGATATTTCAGCAGATTCGAATCTGGATAATATTTAGAAAAGTATTATTAACGTTTTGATAAGTTCATCAATCTATTTAGTTTACTTGTATCGATGGACTTTTATTTCGAGATATTAAACAAACATCGGTAGAAATTTTTAAATAAAAATAAATTTTCTCTTCAACATAGAATGTTATAATTTTTATTAAAAGCTGATATTTGTAAGCAATTTTGCGACACATATTTCACTTTTTCGTTGAATTGAAAAATTTAGCGGAATAATAATTTATACGGAATGTGTGGAAAATCGGAATTTTTTTTGTAACATGTCGGTTTTGTGTAATATATAACAATGTAAGTAGCAGACCACCATGATGGGTCCATATACATGTGAAGAGAGGGTTGTTCAAGGTGAAAAATGATCACTACCGACTACTTACATCCTGAAAAATCACTCAACCTAACGGTATGCGACTCCATTTTCCAAATGCCCTGGTTATTTTTGGCAATACTTATAGGAAATAGGTGAGGCCGTACGTAACAACAAACCATAATACCGGCTACTAGGATTATTTTTACTTTCGACTCCGAAATTGAAACTCATGACAGAGGTGAGGATGCTCATTAACATAGAAGATTGATGAGATCGTTTAATTGGTTCATACACTCATTGCTTCGCCGATTTCCTGACTCCGAAATGTTCGGATATTGTAGGGAAACCATCATATGTACAAATATGATGTAACTGCTGGGAGAATAGGTACCGGTTGTCAATCTTTAAAATTGATAAGAAAGCGTTAAAATTGACAATACTCGCTCCTTCAATGAAACCACTAAGAGATTCGAACAGTTCATTTTCAACAGTTCGTTTTCAACGATAACGATATCGTTAGATATCGTTGAAACTTTATTTACACCTTAATACTAATGAAAACAAAATTTCCCCTGAAAATATTTCGCTTGGTACATAAAAAATATTGGTGATTCGTTGTGTCTGCTAAGTGAAAAATATAAGACTTGTCAGATCTTGAATTTGAAAGAACGTTCTTTGTCAAGGGTTTTTTTATGAGAAGACAAATTTTTACTTTGAAAGATTTAGATGACAGCTCCCTACGACGGAATTATGGTTTAGTAGCGCGTCTGGGCTGTACATGTCTTCAAGGGCTCGACTGGAATTTATTGGTGATGTTGTTGCCTTCTCTATCTCGTAGTTATTAGTTTCCTAGAGGATGTCTAGAACCTGGATCTGTTCTGTCAGGTTAGTTATGTTTGCCATTTTATCATGAGTAGGTAGTGCAGATTTATGTAGGGATGCATCGTTTCTTTACCATGCTTACTCTCCCTGATAATTGGCACTCATCCAGACGTCGTACAGTGGGTAATGAAGAAATCGTAACAGCTGTAGATGTATCGATGACGACACAAGTGAGTCCATTCGTTATCGGGCTCAACAATTAAACCTGTGCCCATCCACATTATAGAAGGGAAGGATCTTTGTATACGAGCTTGCAAAATCAAACTCGTGCAGGAACTGAAACCGAACGACCACAGTGTACGGCGTAGCCTAAGATCAAATTGTCGCAGATCATGAATCATGCATCCATCGATGTATTGAAATAAACAGTGGATAATCCGCATCATTTCTCGTTTTGGACCCGTGAACTGGCCTGCATGATTTTAAGATGTAAAACCGCTGGGCTATTTCTTGTGGGGATACGTCAAATCACTCGTCTGCACAAATAATTTGTTGTAATTTTCGGTTGTTGTTTTTGAAAGTGCTGTGTATTAAAGTAAAGTTCCTTTTAAACGATTCAAAGTCTTTTATGTTTTTGTTTCAAAGCTCGACAGATGAAAAAAGTCGCGCCACTCTGCTGGGCTAAAATTATAGTCATGTGTATACACGTACATCGTGTATGAATGTATTCTTAAATTTTAGCTATACACGCAAATAGTATATAAATGTACTCCTTCTAAAAACAAAAAGATTTAAATTTAAGGTCTTTATTAAATATTAAATATAATAACGTCTGCTCCCACGGAGTAATATTTACTAACAAGGGGTTTTTTTGGTTTGCAAAATCTTTCTGGGTGGGCTTCTGAAAAATCTTCTGATTTTTGCTCGTAACTACGTATAAGGGTTGAATTTTAGTTGGATGCGAATTTTTCACGAATTCCGTATCTAGTCTTACTATTAATGTTGTGTTCAGCGTTGTTTCGTAGTTGATTTTTTGTTATTCGTTCTAGGATGGCAGAAATCCGGATATCCGTTTGCTGAAAATATAATGCAGCACGTTTTTCTCTTTATAAATTCTTTTTAGGATAGTGTTTCATAAGATTTAAATTTCCCTGCTGCTGACGCAAAAGATATGTCCTAAGGTTTTCATTTAAACTTCGGTGGACAATCTCTGTACCAAAATTACTTGTTTTATGTTGAAGCGGAAATGGATTGCGGTTGTGCCTATTTTCGCGACGTGGTTGCTTAATATATATTGCATTGTTTTTGGAGCAAACTCTTGAAAAGCAAGGTGGAGTTTTCGTTTACTTGATTCATTTTTCCTTGTTTCAAAAATGATTGGGTATTGTAGAAGTTGATTGGTTTTTCGGAAATGTGGATATATGTGATTGTCCTCTTGAGGAGTATGTTGTGTTGATGCTGTCAATTGCAATTGCAAATTATATCCTAGAAAAAGGGCATCCACTACATTATTTTTTTGCCTTTTATATGTGAAATCTCAAAATCATTTTCACTGAGTTTGAGTCGCCATCTTTGTAACTTCGCATTATCTTCCCTTATATTACCTAAATATTGCAAGGGTTTATGGTCTGTAAGCAGTGTGAAATGGCGATCACATAAGTAAGGTTTAAAATACTTTCTAGACCATATGATCGCAAGAAGCTCTTTCCCAATGGTAAAATAATTTATTTCAGACTTGATTAGTGTGCGTGATGCAAATGCTCTGGGTTTTTGTTTTGGTACAATACTGCTCCAATGGCGAATTGGGAAGCGTAAATGGTTTCGAAAAGTCTAGGTGGGCTAAAATTGGATCATTAGTTATTTAATTTTTAAGTTTATTGAAGAATTGAAGGTAGTCCGATTCAGTGACAATAATCTTGGAGTTGTTTGTAATCTAATGGTTAAAAGTTTGGCTATTTGTTACGTATTCCGATGTATAGGTGAAATTAAACAAAATATATATATATATATATAATATAAATAAATGACTAAATAAATGAAATAACAATTAATTTCGAATATAACAATTAATTGTTTTGGTTAGGTCTTTCAAATGTACCCATATTTTTAAGTTAATAGAAAATCATACGAGATGAAGTAGAACTAAGAATAAAATTAAAAGAAAACCATTTATAGTTAGATTTATGTATTAAGTCTATATTGTTTTATAATTGAATAATACAAGTAACAAACAAAAACTAAATAAAAAATAAGTCTCAGTAAAACTATAATGTCAGAAAAAAGTCTGAGAAAAAAAATATACCAAGTAAAACAAAAAAACAAAACAAAAAAATTTCTTGGAAGTTATTTGGGATGAAATTTTCTATTGATATGATTCACTTCGTTGTTGTGTACATATCGCTATAAAAATAATAGAAATTGTGAGGTATGGAAGTATCAATAGATAGAAGTATAAATTTATAGAAGTAAAAATGTATAGAAGTATGTATGGATAGATCCCAGCAAAGATTTTGTCGGAATTTCGCTTAGGCGAACTAAATTCGGATCGCCTTTTCTTCGCCAGAACGAACAAAAGTCGGAAAATAGCATATGCGGCACGTAAAGCTATGGACAGAGCGAACAAGAAAAAATTTTTTTTTCCTTCTTTCTGGATCCAATTTTATTTTTATGGGTTGTTGATCAGTTTGCTCTTGTCAGTCTCAGCTAAGAGTTCTAAGCGACATTTTTGGTTATCTGTTTTCGGACTCATACTCTCGTTTTAAATTACTAATTTGCATCGCGAAATTTGCGATTAATTTCTAGATCACGCATTACATTGTGCAGCATTTTCACAGTAGGTTAGTTACGCGATCAAAAGTATCTTGATTTGTTTTCCGACTGCGTGAGCTATGTGTTAATTGTGTGGTGTGTTTAAACAATAAACAATTTAGTGTAAGGTTTCGAAAGAGTGGTACTTTACCACTCTTTGAATTCCGAACCGTTATGAGCATTTCGCTATTCACGGATTCTCGACCAACTTTCGGAACGCCAGGTAAACTACAAACAATATACTTTTTAAATGCCGAAGCTTTGCCCCTGGTTTTTACAATATTTTACAGCAAATTGGTTAGTTAAGTGTTTTTTTATCTTGTTACATTCACATTTTAAATAGTGTGATCCTAAGTGAATTTCATTCAAATAAATAAATATTATTTTATATAATCCGATATTAACGATTTTTGCATGTTGAATGTATGAACTTTCCACATGTGAAAGCCGCTGATATCAATTGTACAATCAATCACAATATGGATACATGGATTTTCGGTACTCTACTGTAGGTGCATGTAATGAAGTGTACATTGGACAACAAAAGGAACAGCTGTTATGCTGATTAGGATACTGAATAAATTAATAATAAGCATTACAGCTGGTTTTGTTGTGTGACATAAAAATCATTGAGATCTCATACATTCACTAATATTGGCAGCACCGCAAGAAAATGGGGACCGTTTAAAGTGACGTTACGTTGACGCTTTCCATTAGTGGACTACATATCATCAAAGTCCCTCTGACAGAAACGTTGGGCTGTGTAATCGACTGATTTATATCCTACTTAGAAGAAGTCATCTCTTTCGACTCGTTTACAGTATTTCAAGATTGGAGCATCCGCTGTTACTGAGAAAACATGAGAAACGAGTGGACAGACAGGAAGCCGTACTGACGAGTAGGCAGGTCGCCAAACTATTAGAATATTGTAAATCATTTTTATGAACGCCTAAATACGCTTTGAGTTTTCTGTAATTTTCAGCGAGTTTTGTGTTTATGCATATTGCAGTTATCAGAACTTTACTGTCTCCCAATTTTATTGATAAACTGCATATTTTTAGGGCTTGTCAGTTTTCCTTTTCCTGTTTTTGTTAAGACGTACAAGACATGATTTTTTTACCATAAGCTTGATTGTATTCTCCATGTTTCGATGGTTTACAGAATTAGTTCTACTATTCAATTTCTTTCATGAAAAGAAGACTTACTTTACAGTTTGTATTCCTATTTTGTTAACGTGGAGTCTGTAAGAGTCTTATAGATTCCTTTTTAAAAAACCATAATCTAATCCAGTACTTATGAAAGCTCGAGACGATAATAATTATGAGTAATCAATTATTTTTCTCTAACATAACATAATAAAGTGCCATGGTGAACCGTTGGCGATACGCCATGGCGATTCGTTGGCGATACGCCATGGCGAACCGTTTGCGATACGCCGCGGCGATTCGTCTGCGAAGTGACATATTTTTCGTAGACGATTCGAATTGGGATCGCTTGCGGATTCGCCGGCGAACTCATTTTCCGATACTGTGATACGAGTTCGTATCGACGGCGATTCGTTTTGCCTACTGGGTTCTTTTATTAATTTATGAAAACTGAAGATATTGTCGACTCCCATTTCTTGAGAAGATATGAGCCAGATTATGAAAGGCCATCTTATACATTTATACATTACATATATACACGATTGATGTGTACACCCAGTAAACATTTTGTCGGAATTTCGCTTAGGCGAACTAAATTCGGATCGCCTATTCTTCGCCAGAACGAACAAAAGTCGGAAAATAGCATATGCGGCACGTAAAGCTGTGGAAAAATCGTCTTTTCTTCGCCAGAGCGAACAAAAGTCGGAAAATAACATATGGGGCGCGTAAAGTTATGGACAAAGCGAACAAGAAAACATTTCTTTTTCCTATTTTCTAGATCCAATTTTATTTTTATGGGTTGTTGATCCGTTTGCTTTTGTCAGTCTTCTAAATGACATTTTTGTTCATCATTTGTTCGTCAGTTCTGAGTGACAATTTCGGTTATCCGTTTTCGGACTCAAACTCTCGTCTCAAATAACTAATTTGCATCGTGAAATTTGCGATTATTTTCTCGATCACGCATTACCTTGTGCAGTATTTTCACAATAGGTTATTTACGCGATCAAAAGTAATCATTTGTGCGTTCTTGTCGATTAGTTTTATACGCAACCAAGGTTTTTCCCTTTCGGCTTCTTGATTTGTTTTCCGACTGCGTGAGCTATGTGTTAATTGTGCGGTGTGTTTAAACAAAAAACAATTTAGTGTAAGGTTTCGAAAGAGTGGTACTTTACCACTCTTTGAATTCCGAACCGTTATGAGCATTTCGCTATTCACGGATTCTCGACCAACATTCGGAACGCCAGGCAAACTACAAACAATATACTTTTTAAATGCCGAAGCTTTGCCCCTAGTTTTTACAATATTTTACAGCAAATTGGTTAGTTAAGTGTTTTTTTATCTTGTTACATTAACATTTTAAATAGTGTGATCCTAAGTGAATTTCATTCAAATAAATAAATATTATTTTATATAATCCGATATTAACGATTTTGCATGTTGAATGTATGAACTTTCCACATGTGAAAGCCCCTGATATCAATTGTAAAATCAATCACAATATGGATACATAGATTCTGGGTGTTCTACTGTAGGTGCATGTAATGAAGTGTACATTGGATAACAAAAGAAACAGCTGTTATGCTGATTAAGATACTAAATAAATTTCTAATCAGCATTATAGCTGCTTCTGTTGCTCTTTTCTCCAATTTTCACCAATTACAATGCCAACTTCACACGACTTTACTACCATATGGCCTTTCCCACACTACAGTTTTGATTGAATCTTGGATTGGATCTTCTTAAAATTTTCAGATTGTTTGTGTGACATAAAAATCTTTGAGATCTCATACATTCACTAACCGCAACAAAATGGCGGCCGTTTAAAGTGATGTCACGTTGACGCTATCCATTGGTGGACTACAGATCATCAAAGTCCCTCTGACAGAAACGTTGGGCTGTGTAATCGACTGGTTTATATCCTACTTAGAAGAAGTCACCTCTTTTGACTTGGTTACATTTTTTCAAGGTAGGAGCATCTGCAGTTACTGAGAAAACATGAGAAACAAGTGGACAGACAGGAAGCCGTACTGACGGATAGGCGGGTCACCAAACTATTAGAATATTGTAAATCATTTTCATTTTTATGAACTCCTAAATATGCTGTGCTTGAATTTTCTTTAAATTTCAGCGAGTATTGCGTTTATGCATATTGCAGTTAACCGAACTTTACTGTCTCCCAATTTTATTGATAAACTGCATATTTTTAGGGCTCGTCAGTTTTCCTTTTTACATGATTTTTTTCCATAAGCTTGATTGTATTCTCCATGTTTCTGTGGCTAACAGATTCCCTGTGACTTTATATAAACAGAATTAATTCTTCAATTCCATTTCTTTCATGAAGAAAAGACTTACTTTACTGCCTGTTTGTATTCCTATTTTGTTAACGTGGAGTCTGGAAGAATCTTATAGATTCCTTTTTAAAAACAATACAATATCATAGTACTTATGAAAGCTCGAGACGATAATAATTATGTGTAATCAATTATTTTTCTCTAAAATGTGTTCAAATCAAAAATTTTTCTCATTTAGTTCAGGTACAATTCCACCACGGAAGCCAGTTCGTATTGATGACAATGTCGCGAAAAACAGTTCAAAAAGAAGCTTGAAATATTATGAATTATTTGACGATTGACTTCAGATCCACTCCTTAAACTCCTTCCGATTCGACATTCCGTAATAGTTCTGCCGACATTACGTACGATAACGTTTCATATATTTATAAGTTGTAAGAAATATAAGTTGTAGGAACTGAATAATATGTATTTCAGTCCCATCAACTTATATTTTTACCGTTCAAAGTAATGTCGATAGTAGAATTAAAAATAATATTGTTTCCGAATTGGCAGAGTGAGCCGCAAAATATTTAGTAAATAGTTCGACACTGAATGAAGTGTTAAAATTTCTAGGGCACGGCATTTAAGACGTTCCAAGGGATTCACGTAGTTTAAATAGCACTCCCATTAATCAGATTACATTACATTATATTACTTTTAAATTCAGCAACATAAATATCCTATCAGACTCAAATCCTACAACCGACTTTAAATGCGACTTTACTTTAAAATCAAAAATGCCTTTAAATGCCCTAAATATGACAAAACTAATTTTAAAGAATCAATGCCAAATTTGATTTCCCAAATTTACTTACGATTGATTTTTAAGTTGTTACAAACAATGTTACAAAACGGAGAAACTGATTTGAAACTGATTTCGCAAAGTTTATTTCATCGGTTTTGGGTCATTTTTAAGTCGGTTTGTTTAATTTTTCTGAATATTTTTTTATTTAATGGGTTTTCCAGGCAATATGACCTTTCAGGAAACAACCTGGAAAAATTTTATTTCAGAAATACAGCAAACAAAACGACTGCTGACGATGTGAATTTGTATCGTTATTTCGAATAATTTCAACAGTGATCTGAAGTACTGCGGCACATCGAAAGCAAATCCCCACGTCGGATTACAAACACATCGCCGGGGCAGTTCACTAATAAATCGCCACGGTAAACCGTCTAAGATACGCCACGGCGATTCGTCTGCGAAGTGACATATTGTTCGCAGACGATTCGAATTCGGATCACTGACTGATTCGCCGGCGAACTCATTTTCCGACACGGCGATACGAATTCGTATCGACGGCGATTCGTTTTGTCTGCTGGGAAGGTATAGGGGTATCAATGTATCAGATGTATCAAGGTATAGAGTCATAGAATATGGAAAATAAACATAAGGAGAATCAGGAAGCTGTTTGAAGTGTTGAGCCCCGGAAGTCCTCGAATCGCCAAATCACGAAGTCCAAGAAAACATTAAGATCGTGGCCAACAAGATAGTGAGCAGGGAGCAGAGTTGTTCAAGACGCAGCGCAGTGGAATTCATTCAAGTCCCGAAACTGGAGATTCGTGCTAGAGGAAGCAGAGATGGTCAGAATCAGCGCAGCACAATTCACAGGTGGTTTGATCCTTTGGTATTTGATCCTTTCTATTTATTTATTAATATTATCTAATATGAAAAGGTATGCTCTTTCTGTGTGTGTGTGTGTGTGTGTGTGTGTGTATGTGACATGGAAGGATCAGGGCTTAAATAATGTCCTAACCCCCACGCCCGCGCGGTGAGCTAGTCGGTTAAAAGTAACTTCCTTCGGCCGTCATTACGCGGCCTTTGTATTTTCAAATAACCCTGTCTATCTAACCTTGTTCCCTTTCTTTCGCTGCAGGTGCGACCTATCGGTTGCCCCAATATTTATTTAATTCATTATTAATTATTAATTGTATATTTCTTATTATTATTTTTCGAAAATACATCACATATTTTAGTATAATCTTTTATGAATTTACGATAAAATCCTGTGCAACCGAGGAAACTCTTTATTTGCTTGATGGTAACAAATGGGGATTTTTTTCAATCGCACTGATGTTTTCCAGGGTTGATTTGATACCTGCAGCAGTTACAATGTGTCCTAAAAATTCAATTTGCTTTGAAAAAAATATGTTTTCACAAATTAAATTTTTACGTTAGCATTTCTCAGCTATGAAAATATTTCTAAGAGCTACTTCTTGCTATTGCAATGATGTTCTAAAGGCTAATACAAGTTAAATTTTCTTTCTTTTCTTAAAATTTTCTTTTTCTCTTAATTTAAATTACAAATAGGAAGTGAATCTTATTCTAACATCGATATGAGCTTACATTCGATATTTATGCTGATGCAGCGTCTGGTATGTTGTTCATCGATTCTGATTGTTCGATGCATTTTTACCTGGCACGTGTTCTGCCGACTTTGCGGGAACGTGTCGGTAACTTATACCGCCCATTTTACACAACACACGTTTCGGTTATATATGGATGTAAGATATTATTCATTTGCTTTTGAAATGTACCTGGTGCGTTTTCGAGCCCAAAGGAACTCATCATGGACCATTCTAATGAAAATGCTGTTTTGCACGTATCCTAAGTTTCTAGCTCAATTTGGTGCCGTTTGGCCAAATCACTGCAAAAGAAGTATTGGCAATTTCCGTGTTCACCTAAAAAATCATCATTGTTTGGGATCGGATACTTATTTTCCACTGTAAGTTGGCTTACTTTTCAAAGATCAAGGACCAACATGTGATACCCACCCTTTTCGGGTACAACCCATATGGGATTGTTATTATGAGATTATTAAAATTGTGCTGGCTGTACTAGCTGTACTGGTATGTATTATGATAGCATAAAAATGTTTTTTTTTGAAAAAGTATTAGATGTCATTGGACAGATTTCTCAGATCCAAACTCTTCGGGAAACCGGGACCGAAAGTGTTGGAGATACATAGAGTTTCATTAATCGGACGAATAATAGTGGGCTTCGTAGAAAGAATTCTTTGATACTCGGGTACCAATTTTTCATCTAGTAATGAAATTGAACACCCCGTGTCTATGAGACATAGAAGTTGTCTTCTTCCGATTGTGAGTTCAACAATCGGAATTGGTACTCCGAAGCCTCTGGACGAAAACCCAGAAAGCTTGATTCAGCCGAAAAAATAGTTTCCATTGTCACAACATCGTTTAGATGAATATCAGAGAGATTAGGATATCGAAAAATAGTGTTTGAATGTTGTGAATTTGTCTCCCTTCGACCGGACTTCCACTACTCTTTTGAGTAAAGTCGAATAACTAATAACCAAGTCGACATCCACCTAAGCTGGTAGTGCCAATCGATGCGTCCCGGCCTGTGAGTTGGCACCTGACAAGAAGCGGCAGGGATGCGTGTTCGAAACCAGCTTGAGCTCTTTCAATCTTTCTAAAAATAATAGTTTTATCATATTTAGGGCATTTAAAGGCGGTTTTGATTTTAAAGTAAAGTCGCATTTAAAGTCGGTTGTAGGATTTGAGTCTGATAGGATATTTATGTTGCTGAATTTAAAAGTAATATAATGTAATGTAATCTGATTAATGGGAGTGCTATTTAAACTACGTGAATCCCTTGGAACGTCTTAAATGCCGTGCCCTAGAAATTTTAACACTTCATTCAGTGTCGAACTATTTACTAAATATTTTGCGGCTCACTCTGCCAATTCGGAAACAATATTATTTTTAATTCTACTATCGACATTACTTTGAACGGTAAAAATATAAGTTGATGGGACTGAAATACATATTATTCAGTTCCTACAACTTATATTTCTTACAACTTATAAATATATGAAACGTTATCGTACGTAATGTCGGCAGAACTATTACGGAATGTCGAATCGGAAGGAGTTTAAGGAGTGGATCTGAAGTCAATCGTCAAATAATTCATAATATTTCAAGCTTCTTTTTGAACTGTTTTTCGCGACATTGTCATCAATACGAACTGGCTTCCGTGGTGGAATTGTACCTGAACTAAATGAGAAAAATTTTTGATTTGAACACATTTTAGAGAAAAATAATTGATTACACATAATTATTATCGTCTCGAGCTTTCATAAGTACTATGATATTGTATTGTTTTTAAAAAGGAATCTATAAGATTCTTCCAGACTCCACGTTAACAAAATAGGAATACAAACAGGCAGTAAAGTAAGTCTTTTCTTCATGAAAGAAATGGAATTGAAGAATTAATTCTGTTTATATAAAGTCACAGGGAATCTGTTAGCCACAGAAACATGGAGAATACAATCAAGCTTATGGAAAAAAATCATGTAAAAAGGAAAACTGACGAGCCCTAAAAATATGCAGTTTATCAATAAAATTGGGAGACAGTAAAGTTCGGTTAACTGCAATATGCATAAACGCAATACTCGCTGAAATTTAAAGAAAATTCAAGCACAGCATATTTAGGAGTTCATAAAAATGAAAATGATTTACAATATTCTCATAGTTTGGTGACCCGCCTATCCGTCAGTACGGCTTCCTGTCTGTCCACTTGTTTCTCATGTTTTCTCAGTAACTGCAGATGCTCCTACCTTGAAAAAATGTAACCAAGTCAAAAGAGGTGACTTCTTCTAAGTAGGATATAAACCAGTCGATTACACAGCCCAACGTTTCTGTCAGAGGGACTTTGATGATCTGTAGTCCACCAATGGATAGCGTCAACGTGACATCACTTTAAACGGCCGCCATTTTGTTGCGGTTAGTGAATGTATGAGATCTCAAAGATTTTTATGTCACACAAACAATCTGAAAATTTTAAGAAGATCCAATCCAAGATTCAATCAAAACTGTAGTGTGGGAAAGGCCATATGGTAGTAAAGTCGTGTGAAGTTGGCATTGTAATTGGTGAAAATTGGAGAAAAGAGCAACAGAAGCAGCTATAATGCTGATTAGAAATTTATTTAGTATCTTAATCAGCATAACAGCTGTTTCTTTTGTTATCCAATGTACACTTCATTACATGCACCTACAGTAGAACACCCAGAATCTATGTATCCATATTGTGATTGATTTTACAATTGATATCAGGGGCTTTCACATGTGGAAAGTTCATACATTCAACATGCAAAATCGTTAATATCGGATTATATAAAATAATATTTATTTATTTGAATGAAATTCACTTAGGATCACACTATTTAAAATGTTAATGTAACAAGATAAAAAAACACTTAACTAACCAATTTGCTGTAAAATATTGTAAAAACTAGGGGCAAAGCTTCGGCATTTAAAAAGTATATTGTTTGTAGTTTGCCTGGCGTTCCGAATGTTGGTCGAGAATCCGTGAATAGCGAAATGCTCATAACGGTTCGGAATTCAAAGAGTGGTAAAGTACCACTCTTTCGAAACCTTACACTAAATTGTTTTTTGTTTAAACACACCGCACAATTAGCACATAGCTCACGCAGTCGGAAAACAAATCAAGAAGCCGAAAGGGAAAAACCTTGGTTGCGTATAAAACTAATCGACAAGAACGCACAAATGATTACTTTTGATCGCGTAAATAACCTATTGTGAAAATACTGCACAAGGTAATGCGTGATCGAGAAAATAATCGCAAATTTCACGATGCAAATTAGTTATTTGAGACGAGAGTATGAGTCCGAAAACGGATAACCGAAATTGTCACTCAGAACTGACGAACAAATGATGAACAAAAATGTCATTTAGAAGACTGACAAAAGCAAACGGATCAACAACCCATAAAAATAAAATTGGATCTAGAAAATAGGAAAAAGAAATGTTTTCTTGTTCGCTTTGTCCATAACTTTACGCGCCCCATATGTTATTTTCCGACTTTTGTTCGCTCTGGCGAAGAAAAGACGATTTTTCCACAGCTTTACGTGCCGCATATGCTATTTTCCGACTTTTGTTCGTTCTGGCGAAGAATAGGCGATCCGAATTTAGTTCGCCTAAGCGAAATTCCAACAAAATATTTTGTTGGAATTTGAATCTGCTGGAATAGAAAAATCTTTCGTTTAGTCAATGGTGATGTAATTTTATGAAGGCATACAACCAACAAATTTCCCCAATAAAAACTGTATGATTCTTATGATGTACGAACAAAGTATATTGACATAGCTGTTGTGACATTAATCAATTCAAGCAAATTATGTTACGGCCTTTACAGAGTAAGCCTTGGTAACTACAAGCATTTTGTGTTGACGTATTGTAGATTTTGGCTGCGCACTGACTGTTATAAAATTTCGGGCTACTATGCATGATTACTAATTTTAGTGGAATAAAGTAACGCGGCTCACAAAATTAAATGTTTGAGAAATGTGTGGTGGAGTTGAGCGGCTTGTGTTTTAACCAAATATCTATAGGTACCTTGCAATGGGTGCGCATGGGAGCAAAGTTACTGAGTTTATAGAAAGCAATTACATGGCTGAATTAATATCCGAAAACCATATTGCACCTTCTAGGATTGAATTTTGGGATACTTTTCTGGGATATTCAGGACTTACGACGAACAGGTAACATTCAATATGAATGCTGTTAAGTTAAACATTAAGTTAAGTTGATTAAGAAATCGAATTTATTTATTTATGTGAATATCCAATTGCCAAAGATAAGAGGCGTATTACAACGCCGATCTCGTGCGTTTGAAGTCATTTATCGTGGATTTTCATTTCTTGGAATTTGTGAATAATCACAATCAAGTATGATTTATACATATAAAATGAACTGTCAGCCTGCAGAGAGATCTCTATAGCAGGTAAAATACATTAAAATAAGGAAAACTAAACATCGTCAAAATGCCTAGCGAATCCAAAGTTTTAACGGGAAATCATTTTCTGAGGCTTAAATAGAAAAGATGTACAAATCAGCTAGTAAATTAAAAAGAATTTGCAATATGGTAAACAGAAAATGCATTCGCTGTTAAGGCAGAAATGTTTTATAATTTGGTTCTTTCATTTTCTTTAATTTTTTACGTTCTCCCGATCACTCCACTTGGATGATTGCTTTGGTTGGTGTTGGTTGGATCCACGTCAATCACTGGCTGTACAATTTGAGTTTAATTAAGATTACCTGGGTCCTGTATATTTGATTTTATACTTTTCTCAAATAACATCACTAGGATTGAAATTACTATTCTTTGTTTTGGCAATAAACCGCTTATTGCGTCTGAAGAAATTATTAAAACTATCCCTAATGATATAAGAATGATCATTTACGTGGACAACCATTGTGCCGTAATTACACTCGTTTTCATTCTTTTTGAATATTACTAGATCACCCAAACTCAGTACCGGTAATGACTTTGCATTTCGATCGTAATAATATTTTTGTTTATCTCGGATTTCCGTTGTCGCTTTCTGAACATTCTCCTCACTTATGTGTGTGGATGTTTTGCTACTTACATGATCAACAATCAAAAACCCCGAATAGTAATCATATACCTGTGCGGCATATTCAAACAAGTCAGTTGAAACTAAATGGAATGGGTATTCTGGTGATTCGCTCTGTACAAATTACTCTTTTTGCTTGTTACGTGTGAATTTTTCACACACCTCACATGATTAATTTTGGGCCAAAAATAATGCACCACCGCACGTGCTAGCGTTTTTTCGATTCCCATTTGAAACAAAAGGCCGTTTTCAAAGTGTAATTCAGATTTGCACTTGTGAAATTCTCGACTAGAATCGTCAAGTTGACGATATTGTGGTCAACGATTTTTAACAAACCTAATTACTCTCGAGTATTGTTCATTTCAGTACAAATCATAGTTTGCCTCGGATAAACAAGCCGATCTGGTAACAGTGTGAATGATACCTATTAGATCTTCGATTTCCGTTTTGTTACGCAATACTTGAGGTTTATATGTTATCACCATGTTAGGATACTTCAATAGTGACATAAAAATATGTTGTAGACGAGGGGAAACCTCATGTATGTATCGTGTATTCAACGTCTCTAATGGCTTGTGGTTGCTTTCAACCACAAATTCACGATCGTAAAAAAATAGTGAGGCTTGGTACAAGCAAATAGAATGGCAAGTAGCTCCTTTTCAATTTGAGCCCATCTTTGCTGAGGGTCACTAAATGTTCTTCATGCGAAAGCTACAGGGTGTCCCTCCTGCATAAGCCCACTACCAAGCCCATCCTTGGATCCATCAGTTTGGATCACCACTGGATTATTTGGGTCATATGTTGCCAATACTGGACCCGAAGTTATGATTTTTAATAAGTTATCCAGTTCTATTTGAAGTTATTTCGTCAAATTGAATTCCACCCGGTTATGAGTAAGCGTGCGTAGATTTCCAGTTAATTTCGAAAGACTGGGATTATATTTTGCTAAATAACTAAAGAGACCCAGCAAACGCTTGACTTCATGTTTATTTTTAGGGTTTTCAACTTTACGATAGCTTCCAGGTGTTTATTTTTTGATTTGATATGTCCTTTAGACAAAATGTGACCCATGAAAGTAATTCGGGATTTTTTGTATTGAATTTTTTCGGATTAAATTTAATTCCATTTTTCTTAGCACGCTCCACAATAGTTGCCATGTTTTGATCATGTTCTGTTTCGTTTTCCGCAGCTATAACCACGTCATCAAAATACACCATTCCTGCCGGTTTGTCTCGAAATATCTGTACCATTCTACATTAAAACATTTCTGGTGTGCAGTTGAGTCCAAAAGGCGCACGTTTAAATCTGTATCTACCAAATGGAGTCATAAATATTGTTAAAACGGCGCTTTCTTTATCTAATTCCATGTGAAAAAAGCTACTACAAAGATCACGACCTGAAAAAATCCGTTTATTCACCAGTTTTGACGTAAAGTCGTCGATGGTGGAAAATAGAAAATTTTCACGCTGAATGCACTTGTTTAGTGGTTTTGAATCAAGGCACAGTCGCAAATCTTTATTTGCTTTTTCAACGATTTGTAAATTGTTTACCCAATCCGTTGGATAGTTCACAGGTTCGATAATATCTTCGTTGACCAATATCAGGTTCTACTTTTTGTTTTTCAATAAGCTCAATGGTAGCCATTTTTTATAGTGTAGCACAGATTCGAGTTTTCCTTCAACTTTATTGAAAATTTCCCGGGGACTTTCTGATGCCACCAAAAAGGTCATTATTATTTTCAACAAATTCATTTAAAAGTTAATGATGAGCATGCTAGTTATGTATGCGTCAGCATACAACACTGATACAAGAAGTTCACACGCGCATGCATCAAGTGCAGTAATATTAGAAGACAAGAAAAATGAAACCATGTGGAATGATTTTGCCGCGTTTCTCAAAACATACGAGAATACAGTAAGATTAGAAGACAAGAAAAATGAAACCGTCTGAAATGTGTTTGCCGCGGTTCTCAAAACATACGACGCTTAATCGGCAGTTTTAGATAGTATAAAATCCGTTAAATTAGAACTTCTCCCTCAGTTGACACGAATACTGTAGAGATAATAGACGAAGTCGATGCGAAAATCGCACTTTGAAAATTATAATAAAGAAGTTGTACAATAAAATAAAACTCGTTTTTCCTTACATGGTCATTGGTTGTGACTTACAATATTTTTTTCGCTCCTCAACATCGGAACCACGTAATTTGCTATGCTATCGTTATCCAATCGCTTCATCAATTAAATTCAATACATGTATGAATCCAAGCAATGGTTCATGATAATTCATCGACAACAAAAAAAGAGAAGAATGTTCGGATTTCCGCATTAAATCAAAATATGTGAGCTTAACGAGACAAAATATCTTAACTTTATTTCGATTGTAATCGAAAATAGGATTGGTACATTATTTTTCTTTATCCAATGGAATCTTAAGTTTCATAATTAAATTGATGGGAATGCAATTAATGTCCGATCCGGTATCAAGTTTGAATGTGATCTGTTGATTTTCTATTTTGTACTCTTTGGTCCATCGCTCTTTTATTTTGTATTATATATATAATTTATTCTACATTATACAATTTCTAGAAGTTTTTGGTAGATCAATTTATCCGTTTTCACTTAGAACTTATAAGTGATTTATACCCTTGCTAGCTAACTCAGCGAAGACTCATGGGTGCGGAAGTTCTGATCAAATTTGTCGAATACCTCGAAAGTGAATTTAATATTTACAAAGAAAGGTGGAAAGAGCACAATTGTAGCATCGACAAGTAATTGCATTGACTTCAATCGATTGTTGATGTTGTGTGATACTGTTTACTTGATTCACACCAACACTTTTCTCCAACAACACCTTGTTCACGTTCGCTGTTTCAAATTTCTTGCAAATCTAGATGACATTTTGTAGATTTTCATTTTTTGCATGAAACTTCAACTGTAGCTTCTTATCATGAACACCAATGATAATGCGTTTTTTGAGCATTCGCTCCTCATATGACAAGCCACAAGCACACTTGAATTCGCAATACTGAATTTGTTTACGTGATTCGGTTTCAAAATTAGCGAATAATTGTTTCTTTTTTTGAACAACGGTATTGAACTTGAAGGAATCCATTGTTCTCTTTTTTCGTGGAACACAATATCGATCAAATGAAGCTAAAACCTGATTTAATGTGCGTTCAGCTGATGTCACCTGTGTTGGTTGCAATGCTTTCTGCTGTCTCGGTTGTTGTTGCTGTATCGGCTCCTGGATACACTTTGCTGTTCCTGCGTGTTTTGATTTCCCGTTTGATTTCCAGTGTTGCTATTTCCAATGATTCCCTCTGTTGTACCATCATTCGGAAACAACGTGATATAGATTTCCATTCACCAGACCCAAAAAATTGCAATTTGCCGACTTTCGTTGACGTTTTTTCCAGTGGCCATCATGTAAATGACGAATGTACGCTTGCACATTGGTAGCTTTGATAAATTTGCACAATCTAGTTCAGCTGGTAAACGGTCTTTCGATTCCATTGTGTTTGTTGGTAGTTGATAATTTTTTCAAAATTATTGAAGAAAAGAAGAAAATTTTGATGAAATCGTGTTTTCAGAAGTTTAACTAATCACGATAATCTGTTTATGTTGTTCGATGGTCGATGAATACTCTGATTTTCAATGATGATTTTGAGTTTTGATCCAGCACCAATCGATGCACGTGATACTGTGTTATGTGTGTATTTCATAATCCTTAGCATTTCCGACACCATGTAATAATTAGGAAAATTATTAAATGAAACACAATGTTTGTCATTGGTCACGATGCCGTTTTAATATGCTCTTAACTACTAACCTCAACTTAGCAAATAAGAGTAACACACCGATATTTATAACGAAAAATAGAGCGGAAGTTATTGACGTCACTCTAAATCACAACAGAGGCATTGGAGGACCTGCACGGCTGGAGAGTATGGGACATACCTAGCCTCTCGGACCACCAATGGATCACCTTTCAAGTGAGAAGAGGCGAGAAGACCCCATTGAACTTCTGCAATCCTAGGAAAGCGGATTGGAACGGCTACACCAGCGCTATTAAAAGATATATAGGTTCACACCAGTCAAACCCATTGAGAAGTCGAAAGGACATCGACATTGAAATGAGATACATCACAAGTATACTGGTCGATAGTTTTAGTGAAATGTGTCCAACGACTACCGTCAAACAAAAAAAGGTAAGCTGGTGGAGCAAAAAACTGGAAGAGATCAGAAAAAATACTCAAAGATTATTCAGAATAGCTCGCCTCACAAACCGAGATACGGGTTGGGAGGACTATAAGCAAAATTTGAAAATTTTTAAAACAGCTGTAAGAAGAGAGAAAAGGACATCCTGGAATCTTTTTTGCAGCAAAGTTGAGAGAGGAAACGAGACATCTAGGCTAAGAAGGGCTCTGAAAAGAGAACTACATGTGGACACGATGCTCCAAAAGGAGGACGGATCGTGGACAACAAATAGCATAGAACGTCTCAAGCTCCTACTAAACCAACACTTTCCGGGAACAACGGATGAGGAGACACAATAATTATACAACGTGACTCCTTACCGTGGCCCCCCCTCTAAAAGAAATAGTAAGCGAAGAAAAGGTCCTTTGGGCATTTAATACCTTCGAACCTTACAAATCACCAGGAACCGACAAAGTGTATCCGATCATGCTTATGAAAGCGGATATCACAATAATACGGATTTTGGTGAAAATATATAGAGCCTCCATATCCAAAGTCTATATTCCTCTGCACTGAAGAGAAGCCAAAGTAGTTTTCATACCCATGCCGGCAAAAGCCAGCCACTACAAAGCAACGGATTACCGACCTATCAGCTTAACGTCTTTCATGTTGAAAACCCTAGAACGCCTGGTGGATGGGTACATAAAAAGCACCGTGAACATAACGGAGCTTTGCCCCAACCAACTCGCATACCTCCCAGGGCGCTCAACCGAGACGGCACTACACGAAGTCGTAAGCAGAATAGAGAGGAACCTTGCCATCAAAGATTACACCTTGGTGGCCTTCATTGATATCGAGGGAGCCTTCAACAATGTAAAAACTGAGAGCATAGTAGCAGCCATCCAAAGATATGCAATAGACCCATATCTCACTAAATGGATGACGGATTACTAGCTAAAAGCAAGATTACAGCCGAAGAAAACGGCGTAACCTTGAATAAATGGACTAACAGGAGTACACCACAAGGCGGCATAGTATCACCACTTGCCTGGGTACTCACAGTTGACCAAAAAGTGGAAGACCTCAACGGGAAGGGTTTCAAAACGATAGCGTACACTGACGATATCGTTATATTGATAAGTGGAAAGTTCCCGGAAACCATGTCGGAATTGATGCAGACCGCACTCTCACATCTTTTTGAGTGGGCGAAGCTAAACGGACCGCACATCAATGCCGACAAAACGGAGCTTATACTTATACACAAAGCGCCGTAAACCGGAGATATTTACACTCCCGACCATTGATGGAAAACATATCAGTTTAGTAAACAAGGTGAAATATTTAGGAGTAACCTTGGATAGTAAGCTAACTTGGACTAGTGGGGAAAACCTGGGGAATAAAACCCAAAATTGCCCACTGGATCTACACAACAGTAGTGAGGCCTGTAACCAACTACGGGGCATTGGTTTGGTGGCAGGCTCTAAAAAAGAAAACCATTGCAAAAGAGCTAGAGAAAATCCAGCGAATGGCCTGCCTTGGCACCACAGGTGCCATTAGGAGTACGGCAACTGCTGCAATGGAGATAATGCTTAATCTCATGCCACTCGACAAATTCATCTTCCAGAGAGGCATCACTTTCGAGCATCAGATTAAAATCCACATATGGGTCATCTAACCACACTCAAATGGGGCACGTATGCATTTTGAAAAAAATGAAGAGAATGGCCCCGTCAAGTAAAAGGGAGCTGGATAGAATTCAACCAATATTGGACACAACAATTCCATACAAGATCAGCATTCCGACCAGAGAAGTGTGGAAAACGGTGCATGATTTCACATCTGGAAGTGAGATCATGATCTACACCGATGGTTCCAAAGCGGATGAGGGAAGCGGCGCTGGAATCTTTTTCCCAGATCACCCGCAACTCAACCGAAGTTATAAACTGGAGAGGTACACCACAGTTTTCCAGTCGGAAGTGTGCAATAAAAGCGGCAAATAAAAACCTTATTGGAAGTATACAAATACTCTCGGACAATAAGTCGGCACTGCAGTCGCTAGCCTCTAACCGCGTAGTTTCACAACTGGTGCAGGATTGTAGGCAGGCTCTCAAAACCGCAACAACCCGAGTAAATGTAGAACTGACATGGGTCCCTAGACACAGCGATGTAGAGGGAAACGAAAGAGCGGATGAGCTAGCGAGAGCTGGATCAGCCGACCAAAACGCCACTAGAATAGACACAATTAAAGTGCCACTAGCAACGGTAAAAAGGGAATTAGACGAAATCCTCTGGAAAGAGACAGATACGGCTTGGAATGACAGGATAAGCCGAGCTT
The DNA here is from genome assembly GCA_954870665.1 of Stratiomys singularior. Classification (NCBI taxonomy): domain Eukaryota; kingdom Metazoa; phylum Arthropoda; class Insecta; order Diptera; family Stratiomyidae; genus Stratiomys; species Stratiomys singularior. The sequence continues at coordinate 85,885,853 of OX940878.1, read as the reverse complement.
TTTGGCCTCACCCTAATCAAATGAGGACAAAACAACTCCTAGGGAAAAACCGAAATGGCGTTAGAACATTGGTGGCAGTATTAACGGGCCATAATCTTCTATGTCAACACGGCAAACGAATAGGAATCCAAACGGATAACACCTGCCGAGCTTGCGGCGAGGAGGAAGAAAGTACAGAACACTTCTTCCTAGACTGCCCGAGTCTGGCCAACAAACGCCTTACTTGGCTGAGGTGTACTGGCGCAACAGAATTGGAACACTTGGCGGCCACAGAGCTGGGGGAACTCCTTGGCTTCTGTAGGACGACAGGATGGACCATCTGTAAAAAATAGTACCGCACATGGGGAGCTAAGGGCCGAGTTCTGGCCTATGCTAAATTCCAGCAAGTGGACCCCAGTACAATAATAATAATAATATGCTCTTTACAGAATGAAGGCTGATGCAATACAGTTGTCAAAACAAATGTCAACTTACCTAAGAGTGTGTCCACATTTGTCAATAGTGAACATTTTGACAAGTTCACACCGTACAAGTGTTGAACATTATTACAACTCTTATTTTTTTTCAGAGGTAGAACATTTTTCAATGTCTCAGTGTGGGTCTTTCTTTATATGGATGAATATAAACTTAATATTTATGTTCTGACTGTTTATATAGAATCAAAATCAGACTGGTTATATAGAATTTTCACGTTATTTTATATTCGTCTCCAGCGTCCGATTCACTAATAACTGCATTTAGATTAGAATGAAATAATTACGTTAGATGAAAACATATAAAGGGTAGAATATGAATGGAATCGAAATAAATTATTGAATCACGAAATATATTTTGATAATAATTATAATTAGAACTTATAATTCAATGTTTTAAATGCTCTGTGATTGCATATTTACAAAATATATACCTAATTTGTGATGTTAGAAAGGTTCTAGAAATTTTTCTATATTTATTTTTCAAGTACTGAACGTTGTTATAATATTTTTATTGTTTCTATTTTGTTAAATTCTATTTAGATACATGCAATATCTAGGGATTTATAACCTGCAACTAGATTATTATGTAAACAAAATAAGCGAACACTTTTAATGATTTTTTTATAACGGTGGTGTTTTTGTATTGAATATTAATGGTTATATTGCAGCAGTTTCAAATGTGTTTATGACCGCAATGGTTTTCAAGCACTCCTGCTTGACAATTTTTCACGTTATTCTAGCATTGCGTTGAAATTATCAATTCGATAATTCGAAATTATCAAGTGAATACTTACTATGAAGACTGCATAGAGATAAATCCGACTAATAAGTCTAATAGTCTAAGTCTAATAATAATTGTTAGGCTTATATTAAATATTTTATTACCATAATGCACATTTCAAAGATCAGCGTAAACAAGGATGTACATATGCTTTGAATGAAATCAAAATTTTTCGGAAAAAAACAGAAAAATATTCGATAATTCAAAACTGATAGGTTCTCTCAATTGTAGTTTATGTTCAAATAAAAAAAACCAATACACTTTACTTATATCTTTAATTTTATTCAGTGCTTTATTTTGTAAACAGATTTGATTCCTGCAACAACGTATTAAAATTAATAACTGAAGAGATAAACATTCTTTCGCTTGTCTGCATGTATGTTGAAATGTTGTAGATTCCGTCATATGATGCCTAAATAAATGATACGTTTTATATTTCGGTTTGGCCGTTCAAGTTGGAAAATTTAAAAGTAGAGTACCTGAAATGTAATCTTCGGTCACTGGAAGAATTGCAGTAACTAAAGAACAGTTGCCTGCGTTATTTGAAGCAAAACGAAATAACATTGATGATAATGTATATAGAAATGGAACTTTCGAAACCAAGACGAAAGTTAAACGATTTGTCACGAAAAATTTCGAGGCGCGAAAAAAACAGATGACGGTAAATTTTCGAAATACAAGAATTAAAGGAAAATTTTCGTAGAAGCGTTTCTTAGAAGAAACCGCGTGCAAGTTTGAAAAAGTTTACGGAATATATCGGAAAGGAAAAATCAGTACACCAGATGCGCTGCAAAAATGGTACCGAGGAGCAGATTTGTTAAAAATTTATTCAGCTCATTTTTCTGAAGCAGCAATGATAGCTTGAGCTTAAATCAGTAGTCGATACATTCTTGAGCTGAAGGGAAATACTGCGTATCACGTATCCGCAAATTTTAAAATTGAGGTGAAGAACATTCTTTGTTTGTGAAGACATCGACGACTAGCAGAAGTTAACAGCAACATATCCATCAGGAATGACAGCCGTTAATAACCTAAACGGAGCTTGTACAAATGGGAATGATGTTGCTTCCATAGTATATTATCCCATAACCTCTCTTCTCAGATCACATGTAAAGCAAATAACTTAAAATAGTAAGAAAAGATTTGGCCCAGTAAAATGAATCTTTCAACTCGCAAACAACTAGGAACCGCAACTAGCGAGGAAGAAAAATCTGAGGAAAATACATAGGAAAAGTTCAAAACGAACGATTCTTCTTCTTCGTTTCTACTTTCATCTTTGGAGTGGACTTTATGATAAAAAACAATTGTAAGCAATGTTTTTAGAGAAAAACTCTGAGGTATGAAATATACTAAATATACTACTGAAATTTGAGTGTAACCAATATTTGGCCGTCAAAATCATATTAATGGCGTCGCTCTCCTTACTGAATTTTCTCTAGTGTTAGCAAAAGCCCTGTTAAACTGGCAGGGTGAACAATAAACAACAAGGACCGCTGAATAAATCGAGGATATATTTTTAAATATGTCTGCACAGTACGAAAGCTGAATGCAAAAGGAAATGTGGTGAAAGTTTTATGTCGTGAGTTTTGTGTCAAAGGTTGCTATGACTGTGGTGGGCCTTAAGGGCCTGAATACATGAAAAGAGTGAGTGTTTGCATGAGAATGAAAGTTAGTGCGTACAATTTGAATTTTTTTTTTTTTAACTTTGTTGAACAGGCCCAATGTCAGAATCAACGCATCAAAAAAGCACCTGGTTCTACTTCTTTATAATGTAAGTATTCTTTGATGTTTTAAGCCAAATTCTACAAGGCGGAATATGTTTACTTTCTCGTTCTGTGTGCATGTTGATTTGGATATAGTGTATATATTTCTTTTGTTTTTCATAAAAGGCTGAGATGCACTTAAAGTCCACCTTTTATGTGTCTCTGAACAGAGGGGTGGTGCGTTTTGCCTTATTTTAGTTTTCGAACCTCCACGATAAGTGTGCAGTTCTCGGTCGTACATTGAACTTTTATAGTGGACATGAAGGTTCCGGCAGATACGAGCCATCTATAGCCAAGGAATCCCCCGTCAAACTACTGACAGTAATATCGTATATCTCCTTGTGTATTCTTATGACAACCGTAGGCGTATTCCCCACGTTTTGGATGATAATATTTGAGCTCACTGCGAGATCGTAGAGTCTCTGACTCTTTGATTCGCGGCAGTGCGCCTCAATAGTTCACTACGGGCATTGACATCGTATCCAATCAAAACTGGTATATTTTTCTTGTCTTAGTGCTGTACTAGCCTTGGTATTTGCAATGGCGAAGTGTGTTCCGCATCTAATGGAAAGTTTTTTGATGTAATAACTATTTCGCGGATTTGATTCTAGACCATAATAAACTTTTTCAGACATGCTAGGTTCCGTATCAAGTACTCTGAAAGACATACATATCATATAGCTCGGGAGGTATCCGACCCCATGCACATCCTACAGTGAACTCGCGAATGTTTTGTATTCTGACACAGTTCACATGAGTCCAGCGTTGTTGGAACAGTGCTAGCCCTGTATTTTGTTTCGTGAACATTTGTGCCAAAACTCGGAGCCTTGTTGGTAGGGCGATCGTTCATCTGGGCGATACGAGCAACATACTCGTTCACTTATCTTCTGGAATCGCAGGGTAATGCCCCGTTTTCTCCTTCGTCGTATGCTAGCTTATTTCCAAAAAGGAAAATGTAAATCATTAAAAAGAGTGGCCTGATCTATTTTTTTTTTCTCCATATCTGGGGCCGCTTCTGCACCACGATTTTCATGCTGAGACGTCCGTTGACTCTGGTAGAGTCATCTGCCTGATGACGCTATTCTGGATTGTACTCTTGCTACAAGAGAGCATCCTTCCTTACAACAGCGTTGCATGGAGTAGGCTCAATCACTATCGTTCCGGGATAGATAGGCTCCCCGACATCTACTACGAACGACGTAGCCCCGTTGATAACCGCTACAAGTAAGACTGCATCTTAACAGCAGTCAGAGTTAAATTTTCTGCTTCAAAACACGAACAGTATCTTCCACTCGCATCCTGGTATTCCAATCTTTGCTAAGTCTTAGCTATCTTTCTGCTTCCTACGCCCAGCCGACAATGGTGAGAGTGTTAACAATTGATTTCAATAAGTTCGGCGGCTTCATAATATGTTTCATAAAAAAAGAAAGACATTTTGGTTAAAAATAGTTATTCAAAGATGTTTGGCATGCTGAGCCAATCCTATTCGGTGTTCAAACGTCAATACTAATAAATATATATATCTAAACAATGAAATATAGTTGCATGTTAATCTTATACATTTATTGATTTAATTGCTTTACAGCCAAGAAATTAATTTAGATTCTCGGATCGAATCCTTGTGCAACAAATTCATTGGTCACAATATTGTATCCAGAAACTGTGGTCACTACTTCTCGTCTTTTTAAAGAAACCCTAGGACCCCATCTTATTCTTGGAACAGCGGAGACATAAAAATGTATTTTTATTTTCTTTATAACTACTAAAATCTTTTCACAGATCATCAAATGCATGTTATACGCTAAATGTACTAATTATACAAACAATTGTAAAATGTTTTGTTGGAAGGAAATCAGAATATGATCTTTTGAGAAATTTCGAGTTTTTTCCTATTTCAAGCTGCACAAATGAACCCGAGATGAAATTAATTGGTGATGTGACACAAAAAAACAGTTGAGTGTTAGTCGATCGATTTCTTAAATATAAATTTATTTTTAAAAAATTTTAATTTATATAATTTTTATAATATATTTTTTATATTTCGCCGAATGGTTTGGTCAGATGGTAGCTTAAATGGTTGTTTTGATTGAATCGCTGATGACCTTGGAAAAAGTTAGTTCCCTGAAGTTGACGTTCTAAAGGATCTATATGGCCACTACACTACAATCTTGGTTGTTTTCATATCTTCCTACTTGAAGCGGTTATTAACCTCCTACTTTCGCGCAGGAAGATATCGAATTGATCTTCCGTAACTCTTTCATACATGATTTCTTCTGCAGTGCAAACAAATTTCCTACCATATAGTAGTGTAGTTATTAGCTTTACTCTTAGCGTAAAATCCAGTGAACAAGTATGACCGTTTGTCCCTATCTCTTTATCTCCAGTGTCCTCATTGTGAAAAGTATTGTCGCTGCACTTACACTCACTTACACAAGCCGCGAATACATCACTTTGTTGATTAACACTTTGACCCTGGGGATCGGCACTGGAATTTTCGTTTGGAATTATTATAGTTATAAAAAATAAATATAGTCTCAATGAAATGTGAATTGAAGCAACAAACAAAATTACGGGTTAGCTTTGCACATATTACAATACATTTTTTCAATCTTACGGTCGATAACTATTTTCAATATGAAACACAATTTATGGGGAACTTGTTTTAAAAATGTTTTTTATTAACGAAAATATACGTAAACAAGGAAAGAATCTGCCAGTTTTGAAGCTCGTGCTAAGACTGAACTCGCTCTTCTCCTGTTTATAGCCGATCCTTCCGGATTATCGCATTATGCCTAAAACAGTCTTATCTACAACCTAATTCTAACAGAAAAGAACTATTCCTACATAACTTTTTACAAACAATCTGTACACTTCCGGTAGATCTCTTTCAACTGACCGCCTCTTGGGTGTACGTAGGTATTGACTGTTTCATTGTTTTACTTAGAAAAAGAAATCGAAGAAGCGGTTGTGCCCTGCAACCGTTTACTCGCTCGCTGCCGGCTGATCGGAAAGAACAGCAAATTCGGCGTCGGGCTCAACCTGTTAAACTCATTTGTTCTCCGTCTAAAATGTGTCATACTACGATGCATGCTGAAAATTTTATACTCTATTTTTTTCTGAGTTGATGTACAATTATTTACTTCTCACGATCTTTTTTAATGATGAAATCGCTATGGCAAAGGTGCAAGTCGTGCAGTAACTATATCAGTACTTTACATTTCTTCTAACGTAGATCAGTAAAGTCTTTCTCGCGCCTTTGCTAGGGTAATCATCTTTGTCTCCCAATCAGCTTTGTTTTCTATCGTTTGTCTCCTGGGTTTCACGTTCTTAATTTTTTGCCTTGTCTTCATTTTGGTTGATTGCGGTGTTAGTTGGAATCAGTGCACATTAACATTTGCAATCGCTTTAACGCTTTCCTGATAACTACTTGATATTTTCCTCCAGCGCTATCTTTGTCAATATAAACGAGATGAATAGGGGTGATTACATCCGCTAGTAAATCGGTTAACCCTTTGTTTACGGAATTATCAAATTTTTCAAAAACTGTTATGTTATGCCTACTGCTAATCCAAGCCTGGTGGACGCATATTCGCAGGAAAAAAAATTACCTTGATGTATCGAGATTTATGAAATTTTTAAAATGTGGTTTCTTTTAGCTTTAAAACAATTTCGTTGGTCGTTTAGACACAATGGAATGTCACACGTTGAACATGACCACCTCGTTCGATGGGGTTCATCTCGTGAGCTACAAAAGCCACAACGGTGTGAAGATCCGTGTTCTAGCATGTGACATTAATCATATCTCTTCTCTTGTGGCACGGATGTCCTAAATTGTTTTGGTGGTATATTACCACTTGTTGTCGGTCCTCCCCTTTTAGCCGGCAGTATTCTTGTCCATATCAGACCTGAACATACTGACACCCGAAACATTTTTAGCTTTTAACTTTGAATATTATGTAAGAACTTAACACTGCCATGTCAAGTAAATAACCCAACAATCGATCTCTTCTACCTTTTCTTAAAGTTCCACATGCATATATATCAAGCGATTTCAAATTTTTCATCAAACTCACTGAATTAAAATAGTTACTGAAGAAGACATTGTGATGTTTACCACCTAAACACCTTGTCAAGTCATGCACCACACGTGATCCCAAATTTTTTTCCGCACCTGTGGAGATCTTGCCAGTGTATATTTGGAATTGGCAGACATATTCTGACTGATCTGCCCGAATCCATATTTTGTATCCTCGTTTTATGGGCTTTATCGGCATATGCTGACGGATACTGCTACGGCCTTTGAATTTCACCATGGACTCGTCCACAGATTGATACTCGGTAGGTTTCCACGGTGTTTGGAAAGTTTTCGATAATGCATCAATCAGTGGTCTTATTTTGTACAATTTGTCGTACTGGTCACTACTTCTCATAGCTTCTTTTGTTTGGTCCTTCAGACGAATATTGCGGAGAAGCCAAGAAAATCGGTCTCTAGGCTTCAGAGCGCTTCTGTAATGGTCTCTTATTTCAGTCATTGACGACCAATAATCCAAATAACTTGGTAGTTGATTTCATACGTCATTTCCTCTAAATCGCGAACAGAAAACTTGGTTTTATATCCTATAAAATAGAAAAAAAATTATATACAAAACACGAAAAAAGTTACGTTTTTCCTAGTGGTTACAATTGAAACCACAAGGAAAATAAGCCGTATGTACTTAAATTTTCGAAAGAATCAAGGAACTTATTTTTGACGGAAACTACATTTATTAGAGTTTTCGAAAACAGTTTTCACTTACCAGACATCTTACTGCAACACTGTAAAAACAAAGATTTAATATTCACAAAACTAAAAATTTAAAACTCGATTTATCCCTTCAAAGAATGCACTACAAATGCCTTATCTAACGAATTTTCCTTTTTCAAAAAACTTACTCGTAAGGCAAAAATATCCCTTCCCCGAAATGCATAAGTGGTTCGAAGAAATTATAACCACCAAAGAAAAACAAATTGTTTTCTAAGTGGTTTCATATGAAACCACTAGTAAGCAAAGGGTTAAGCGGGTGATTAACATTCCCTTGCTACCGTCGATCGAGCTTTTCCTCTACTTCACCTCTGCCTCCTGTGCGGGCAAACTAAGTACATTTTACACTATGTTCATACCTGAATCCTTTCGATTTCACAAAAAATGCATGCTAATAATTTGCTTAAAATTGGTGGATATTTATTATTTTTGAACTTGGTAATAATTGAGGTTATTTTCCACAATAGTTCAGTTTCAGTCAGTTTTTGTTTAAATCAGTTCAAATAAAATTACCTGACTTTAAAACCTTTCACTCTTTCATGTTAATGTCAATACTAATAACCTTTACGCACTGCATTACGCATACCGCTTCTGATTCATACGAACGTTCACAGTGTTTTAATGATTAAGCTCGTAATGAGTTATTGTTTCTTGCTTTGCCATATTACTGCCCAAATATTTGGACCAGCAATCTGAAATTTTACATCCATTTGAGATTGCTCCCCTAATCTCCAAGGAGTAATTGGTTGTTTACTTCTTTTTTACTAATAGGAATTGCATATTGTCCGACGAGATATTATCGGAATAATTTGCCTTGTTTTCCATGCGTGCCATTGTTGGTGTCTTGTCTTTTCTGTTGATTGATGTGATGACAAAGAACTGCTTGAGAAAAAATGATTGATTTTTCCCGAATACCTCGAATCTTCCACCATTGAACAAACATCTCATTAAATTGGCAAGCTTCTAACAGCGCTAGGGTACTAGGTGCAATGGAGTGCAGCATCTTTTCTACTTAAAAAATCAATTAGTGAAAATTTCAAAAATTATATATATATAACCCAAAACTATCAGAATAACGATATTTTCGACTTACAAAATCAATTAGTAAAAATTTCGAAACGATATCTACGGATTTTAATTTTATAGAAAGCATATGTACTCGAGTATACATAACCCAACACTATCAGAATTACGATCTTTTCGACTTACGAAAATCATTTAGTGAAAATTTCAAATAATTTCCTATGGAGCATTTAAATTTTATAGAAAACATATGTACTCGAGTGTACTTTAGTGGTCATATATATATATATATAAGTATATACAGTACCGCTCAAATGCTCTGCAACTAATATTACTTTTGAAGAAATGTCAAATTTTTTCAGTGAAACAATAACTTTGAATTTAGTTTTATGCTATCTTTATTAACTCCATTTATTGCTGATTTTTTAAGAAAACCAAAAATACTAATCCATTGACTAACAACAAAAAATTTAATATAAACCCTTTGGTTTATATTAAATTTTTTGTTGTTGTTATGAATTTTCGCTTCTTTAAGCGAAAATTCATAAGCCCAAAACATGTGCAACTAATAACAATATCAAAAAAATATACAGAAAATCTAATATTTTGTTGCGTAACCGTTGCTCTTGATGACCGCATGACATATTCTGGGCATTGACTCAATGAGTTTTTTTTATGTAGTCCGGTGAAATAGCGTCCCATTCCTTTTTAACCTCAGTCAACAGGTCATTACCATTTTTGAAAATTTTTGGACCAATTTTGCGATTCACCATCATCCACATGTTCTCAATCGGGTTCATATCGGGAGACTGTGCCGGCCATGACATAACATTAATTCGGTTTTCTTCCAACCAAGATTTCACAAGCCTTGAACTATGCTTTGGATCATTGTCATGTTGAAATGTCCAAGATAGTGGCATGTTCCATTCCGCAAATGGGAGCATAACATCGCTTAATATATCATTGTAGCTAGCCGCCCTCATCGTGCCTTCAATACGCTTAATGGGACCAATTCCTTTCCCCGAGAAACAACCCCACACCATCACGTTTCTACCGCTGTGCTTGACTGTAGGTGTTGTATATTTTGGGTTGAACTTTGTACCCTGAGGTCGACGCACGTAGGACTTACAATCTGATCCGCGAAGATTGAATTTTGATTCGTCTGACCATAAAACAGCTTTCCACTGTTGTTGGCTCCAATTTTTGTGAGCATGTGCGAATCTGAGACGAAGCCTTCGATTTTTTTCGGATACAAAAGGTTTTTTCGTACATTTGTAAGCTTTTAAACCAACCTCTACTGCTCTTCTTTTTATGGTGCTCAGGCTGACATCTAGACGAGTCGCTTCTTTAATATCTTTAGCAGATGCTGTAGGATTTTTCTTTATAAAAGTCTTTATTTGACGATCATCAACAGAGGTTGACGCACGAGATCTTCCTCCTGTATGGCACCATTCAATACTTTCACTTCTTACTATTCTGGAAATTGTTGATTTGTGAATTGAATATTTACATGATATCTCTTTCTGAGATAATCCACTTGAAAAATCACACAAAATCATTGATCTTACAGTTGAGTTGTATTTGTATCCACCCATATTTAGATAAAAACTTTTTCACTTTAACTGATTGCTTAAATTAGTCCAAACTCAATGAGAATGAAAATTAAACTTTGACAATTTATCGTCTGACAGATTATAATGTCAAAACAATGTGATTACCGTTATAAACATGGTGATTTTAGCATTAAAGTGTTCGCAATATGAAAAAAAGCGAGTTGCATATGTTTTGAGCTCTTGAATTTGTGTTTCTTCGGTTGTTTTAAATTTTTTGTTGTTGTTAGTCAATGGATTAGTATATTTCTTTTTGTTGAAAAATCAGCAATAAATGGAGTTAATAAAGATAGCATAAAACTAAATTCAAAGTTATTGTTTCACTGAAAAAATTTGACATTTCTTCAAAAGTAATATTAGTTGCAGAGCATTTGAGCGGTACTGTATATAAAAGTAAGATGGCTCCCTAACAGCATTCAGAGGTAAACTTTCTGCTTCAAAACACGAACAGTATAATTTACTCGCATAATAGTATACGAATCTTTACTTAGTGTTAGCCATCTTTCTGCTTTCAAGGCCCAGCCGACAATGGTGAGAGTGTTTAACAATTACTTTCAAAAAGTTCGGCGGCTTCATAATATGATATTCTGATCAAAAATAGTTATTCAAAGATTTTCTCACCCTCTTGAAAACGTTTGGCATACTGAGCCAATCCTACTCAGTGTTCAAATGTCCATGCTAATATATATATATAAATAATAAATAAATAAAATATAACTAAGAATAAAATTAAAATAAAAACATTTATAGTTAGATTTAAGTATTAAGTAATATTTAGTTAAATAATATTAGTAACAAACAAAAAAATATATAAAAAAAAATTCCAAGTAGAAAGAAAAACAAAAAAATTTTCGTGGAAATTTTTTGCGAAGAAATTTTCCATTGATATGATTCACTTGTTTGTTGTAAATATATCACTATAAGAAGAATAGAAAAATGTTGAATAGATATAAAGATCCAGTATCAAGTGATGGAAAATAAAGTATAGATATTCAGTATCAAGTGATGGATAATAAACTATAGAAATCCAGTATCAAGTGATGCAAAATAAAATATAGAAATCCAGTATCAAGTGGCGGAAGGTAAAGGATATAAATTGTGAATTTAATTATCGAGGAGAATAAAGAGAATCAGAAATTAGCAGCTGTTTGAAGTGTTTAGCCCTAGAAGTCCTCGAGTCGCAAAATCCTTGAATCATAAAGCCCAAGAGAACATTTTGATCGAGGTCAAGAAGATAGTAAGCAGGCAGCAGAGGTGGTCAGGACGCAGCGCAGCAGAATTCATTGAAGTCCCGAAACCATGCTGAGGTGGAGATTTGTGCTAGGGGAAGCAGAGGTGGTCAGAATCAGGGCAGCGGAAGCAAGTAAAGTCCCGAAATCAAGCAGAGGTGGTCAGAATCAGCGCAGCACAATTCACGTAAATTAAATATTTTATATTTACTTAATTATTTGATCATTTCTATTTGTTTAATTATTTTGTCTAATATGAAGGAGTACGCTCTTTCTGTGTGTGTGTGTGTGTGTGTGTGTATATGTGATATCACCATCATATCATATATCATGTGATATGTAGGATCACCACGCCCGCGCGGTGAACTAATCCGTTAAAAGTAACTTTCTTCGGCTGCCATTATGCGGCCTTTGTATTTTCAAATAGCTCTGTCTATTTAACCTTTATCCTTTTTTCGCTGCAGGTGCGACCTATCGGTTGCCCCAATATTTATTTTATTATTAATTATTTTTTTGAAAATACATCATTATATATATATATATATATATATATTTATATTTATATATACATACATAAACAATGAAATAAAAAAGTTATATACTACTTTTACGAATTATATGTTGATTTTAATATATTTATTTATATAATTGCTTTACAGTCAAGAAATTGATTTAGATTCTCGGATCGAATCCTTGTGCAACAAATTCATTAGCCACAATATTGTATCCGGAAACTTTGGATCACTAGTTCTCGTCTTTTTAAAGAAAACCCAGGAACACATCTTATTCTTAGAACAGCGGAAGCATAAAAATATATTTTTATTTTCTTTATAACTACTAATCTCTTTTCACAGATCATCAAATTCATGTCATACGCTAAATGCACTGATTATCATAAAAACAATTGTAAAATGTTTTGTTGGAACGAAATCGGAGTATGATCTTTTGAGAAATTTTGAGTTTTTTCCTTTTTCAAACTGTGCACATGAATCCGAGGAGAAATTAATTGAAGATGTGATACACAAAAAAACGAACACACAAAAACAGTTGAGAGTTAGTCGATCGATTTTTGATGAATTTTTCCAAAATATAGTAAATATTTTAGTGGTCATCCCAATAAAGTAAGTATGTATGCAATTTATATTGCGTAACTAATTTTCTTTCTTTGTTTAAGGGAGTGTAATTATTTTTTGCACCTTGAAGCTGTAAATGTCATCATAATTCTTCTATCCGTTCACTTTTTTTCACAAAACTCGCACAAAAATTCAGAAATATATAAGTATAAGCAAATATGCTTGTCTCTTTTTTGTATTAAAAATATACTTTCAGAACAATATACTCGTGTAAGAATGCTAATTTACTGTCATACGTACTACTACATTTTGTTGCGCACTCTTCTTCAGTTCCTGATCATGAATACGGAACATCATATACTGGTTCCATAGTTATTGGATTTGCAGAATCTTTATTGTCAATTTTAACGTTCAGACGGTCACAAAACATGTTATTCTTACAATTATCTGAAAACATTGATCAAGAATTTCGTCAAAGATATCCTTTAGCGAATCAAAGCATTCTACTTTTATTGATATTATTAAATCATAATACGGCGAACGGAAGTCCGTACCGTATGAGTATTTTTAATTGTCTTGATCATACGTCTTCGACTAACACGGAATCAACACTCAAGATAAATTTTACAAAACTATACGACACGTTATGTCAAATTGTAATGATTGATCATGCCACCTTATTGTTGTATTTACTATTGCATCGAAACTCACATTTCTATAAATTTGTAACTTCATGCTCTAATGTTGAACATTTAGTGCTTCCCATACTAAGGATTTTATACGACGGGCCAAACAATACATCCCATCATATTTACATGACATTGATTATTTTGCTAATTCTTAGCGAGGACGACGAATTTAACAAGAAAGTTCACCAAATCGTAAGTAATAAAGTATTCATATTTGTTATTTATTAGTTATTATGTGTTTACGGAAATCGTTAACCCCAGGGTTAACGATTACAATACAAATTAACGATCTCAATACAAATTCTTAAATTAATATTGTAGTCACCTTAGTGCAATAATTCTGAAATATAAACTAATTATATTAATGAATTTAATTTTAAAATTGGGGAGGGGGGGGGGGGGGTGTTGTGGAATATAGCTGCCGGATTATTGTTCTGGTACCAATTTGATTACATTATTTGAATGTGGACATATTTTCAAACACAGTCGCATGGAATGAATGAGATGAACAGTAACATCAAACAAAAAAAAACAATGCAGATGCTCATACACTGCAGATCACTCATACACTCAAATACTGCGACCAAATTTAAATATCCCTAGCAATCTGCACGCCGTGTACTTAGTCATGCGGGTCATTTCTAGGTAGAACCTCAAATTCGATGTATAATTGCCAGTCACAAACCCAACTATTACGAAAAGAACAACTTACCGGTTTCTCCTTTGGATTCGGGTTATTTATTTCAACACAGAAAAATATACCACTTATTAACAACCTACCGTCAGCGCTTGCAAATAAAAAATGACCGAACAGTGTAAAAGATTCACATCAGAATTTTCATTTCTGATAAAAATAATAATAAATAATATCTGTTAAACATTTTTAAACCAATCAATCAAAATTGATATCTACACACTGATCTTTTTCTTTAACGGCCTAATGAAAATACCAAGTTGAAGAAAGATAAAGATTCTTTCTGAATTCAGAAAACTGAAAATCAGAAAAAAAGTACATTTTCTTTCCATACAAAACAAAAAAGAACAATTGCAAAAATCTATTGCAGAGAATATCTCTCATGCACACGAAAATGTCAAGAATGATTCACTCATTCAACATTAATAGTACTCAATAGTATTCCTCCCTAAATTGTCAAAGTTTCCTTAGCCTCAGAAAATTCTCTAGAGAGATAAAATTTATAATCATAAAAAGCATGTTCTGAACATGTTTCAGGTCCAAAAATTCCAAATACACAATATTACACAGAAAAAGTAAACACCGGAACAATGAATAGATAAACACTGATTCAGTCCGAATTGGGATTACCGCTTATAGAAAATCAATAACTTAAGAGGGAAGACTGGCTTAACCCCATATGAATAAGAAACTAGTAATCTTAGTTAGATTGTTTTAGTCTACAACCAAATCTCACTTCGATCCAGATCTCATTCTTAACCGCTGACTTCACGTTGTGCGTCTATCCAAGTCGTCCTCGGTCGGACATAATAACGTGGAGTCCTGGGTTTGTGAGTGTAATTCAGGTTTAGAAAGGAGGCGGAAGGTTTTCATTTCCAATCCGTGGCAACTGATAAAGCCGCTTAATAGTATTTATTAACTGTTTCTCCTATGCCATAGAGGTATATACAGGAGACGGCACGTAAACCATTGGCTGAAGCCAGAATAGGCATAGGCAGGAATTTATTCCTTTTTCTCTATTAAAAAATGTTACTGTTCGGTTGAAATCAATAAATTTAATAAAGGATTTTTAACACATTGCTGACCGGCAACTGTTCTGAAAATTTACCTCATGTGGCCGGCTACTGTTTTGAAAGCGGATGTGAAAGTAAAACAATATAAATTAACTTTAATAAATTTTGTTTATTATTAAACTCTTAATATTTCTTTTTCGTATGATAAAATGTGTAACAGTCACCTACGTGTAATGGTACCCAACATGTTTTGCAAATATATCGGGTTCAAATATATATATATATATATAGCAAATATATCACTTCGTTTTCCTTTTGAAGAACAAACTCTACACGCTCTAGTTGGATTTGTTTTTTTGGCAGTAACTATTTTTTCTAAGACGTGTTCTCTTAGTTGTCCGGAAAGTCTAGTGGGTGGATCTTTAGAAGGAGTTGTTCGAGATTTTCGCGAAGTGTCAGTTGCAGTGCTGCATTCCTTGGGAACTACAGTTATCCATTCCCTGGCTACTTCGAGTAGAAATTTTTTATATCTTATTTTACTTTCTGGCCGATAGGTACAGTATATTTTATATGCATTGAACAAGGTGCAGTTTATCAGAAAAAAGCTAATTTGTTGTACCACTTTACAGTTTTTCGTAATATATTGCTCTTCGCCAAATACTGATCTGCACGATCTACTCCTTTCATATCCTTATTGTACTGCAATATGCATGTAGGTTTGATTGTGTCATCTTTATAATTTTTTTTCGATTTCCACTAGATTTCATAGAAGCATCATGAATAGTAGATATCATCCTTACTATCTTTATATCCTTCCATATAACAACAACTGGTCCCTTTCGTAAAAAAGTAATTTCTCCTTTGTGTAGACTTTTAAATTTTTCCAACAGGACTTTTCGTAAGTCACGATTTTCCCGTATGGTACCACGCACTAATGTTTTCCTTTTGAACAATAGCTCGGCTGTAGAAACGCTGTTATAGTAGTTGTCCTGGTATATGCGATGCCAACAATCAAGGTACGGCTCCAATATCGACAATATAGTTTCATGCAACTTTTTGCCTTGCCCCGAATAGATCTCAAAGTGGCATATATAACCACTCTCACTTTCACACAGCATTCTGATTAAAATTTCATACTTCGTTATCTTCGCCGGGTTGTACGTTCTAAAGCTGATGCGTTCTCTGAATGGTATCATTGCTTCGTCTAGAGCTAGCTCCTGTTTGGGTATGAACATGGCCTGATATTTTGGAATGATATAATCCAAAAGCGGTTTAATTTTGAAAAGTCTGTCTTGAGGAACTATATATTGTGTATTGTCATTCAGATGGAAAAATGTGAGAATTTGCTCAAATCGCCTTCTGGTCATAGTCGCCACAAATATTGGTACTTCAACTAAAGGATTCGTTGACCAATAATCTTTCCAACAAGATTTTCTGGTTTGACCCATCAATATCAGCAATCCAAGAAACTTCGTTATTTCACTGGTGGTCACTTCCGTCCATGGGGCCGTTTTAGCAGAGATTTCATGTAAGGCTTTCATTTGAGAGTGGTACAGATTAGTCTGCCTAACGACTAAATCGAAACATGTCTTGTCAAAAAATAAATCCGTTACTTCACTAATTGATTGATTGATTACTGTCGGGGATAGTGCACGTCAACCCTTACAGGTTTATTGTGCCCCCGCTTCCGGTACGCCTAGAGCGCCTCAAGCAGATCGATCTTCCTCAAAAAGTCAATGATTTGCTTCGGCTTCAGGCGTCCCAAATCCTCCTCGACAAGGAAGCAACTTCCCAGACTGTCTCTTCTCCTGCGGGACAGCGCGTCGCAGTGTGCCAGCAGATGCACCGGTGTCTCCTCCGCAAGATCACAAAATCTGCACTCATCATTCGCTGTCAAGCCCATCTTTTTGAGATGCCCTCCGAGTGTGCAGTGCCCCGTGAATATCCCAGTCAGGACCCTTAGATTTCTTTTATTCATTTCGATGCACGCTCGAAACTTTTTCTCGTCATAAACGTCGAGGAACAGCTTCGACATTCGAAGCCCTGGAAGTCCATTCCAGAGCCTATTGCATTCTCTTTCCTCATTTTCTTTTAGGGCCCTGTGAATGAGATTCATTTCAATTGCGCTAAAGGGTTCAGGGCCGATGAATGCTGTCGATGCTCCTTTCCTCGCCAGTTGGTCCGCTTGTTCATTACCCTCGATACCTGCGTGCCCTGGCACCCAGTATAGGGTAACTCTATTGTCCGCACTCAATTTGTTAAGTGCATTGCAACAATCTAGAACCATTCTCGATGTAATCACCGGGGATTCTAGTGCTTTTAGTGCTGCTTGGCTATCGGATATTATAGCTATAGTTATGCCTTTGTATCCTCTGTCTATGCTGAGTCGTGCGCTTACAGCAATGGCATAAATCTCAGCCAGAAAGATACTTCGCATACTTCCCAACGGTTGGTAGTATTTGGTGCCAGGCCCAAATACTCCAATTCCCGTTCCCTCAGATGTCTTGGAACCATCCGTATACCACTTGATCGCATTCCGTCTTATGAGGTGTATATTGGATTCAACGCTCAATTCCCTCTTGTCACTCAGTACTACACGGAAACTGTTGTGAAAGTTAAAAGTCGACGTCATGCGATCCGACGGTGCATATATGAAAGGGGACACCTTCGCTAGTTTAGCGTGGTCCTTGTGCCCAATTATGAGGCCATTTTCTCTTCCTTCATGGAAGATTCTTGCCATTGTAGATGTCGCTACTGTTTCTATCACCAAATGAAGTGGCGATAGGTGTAAGATTTTCTGGAGAGCTGCCGTGGGACATGACTTTATAGCTCCGGTGATACAGACACATGCCAAACGCTGAACTCGATCGAGTGCAAGCCTCGTCTTGTGTTCTTTGATTTTGTCTGCCCAGGCTACCGCTCCATAGGTGATGATTGGTCTCACCATCATGGTGTACATCCACCGCAGGATTCCCGGGTTACCCCAGAACTTGCCTGTCATGTTTCTGCACACCATCAGAGCCCTGACAGCCTTTGCAGACACTGCCTTAATGTGTCCGTTCCACCCAAGCTTGCCGTCCAACAGCAATCCGAGATACTTGATTTCATTTTTATACTCAATCTCCGTTCCATTTAGATATATGGTGCGAAGTTGGTCCATATTTCTTCTTCTTGTGAACGGCACCAGTGTGGTTTTATCGGGGTTAAGCCTTAGACCTATCTCCTGGCACCAGCTGTTCACAATTCGAAGTGCCCCCTGCATTATATCACACAGTGTCCCTTCGAATTTTCCTCTGGTTAGAATTGCTATATCATCCGCATACGCGTGACATATCACCCCAGCTTCTGACAGTCTGACTAAGACTTCATCTGCCACAAGAGTCCATAGTAGTGGTGAAAGAACACCTCCTTGTGGGCATCCACGATCCGTACGTACGTTGATGGTGCTTGATCCCACTTTACATACGACGGTTCGCCCCGCCAGTGCCCGAGTCAGCCAGCGAATAAGGGTAGGATTAACCTCCCTTTTCACTAGCGCCCTCTTTACCGCATCATGGCTGGTATTGTCAAAAGCCCCTTCAATATCGAGGAATGCACCTAGTGCTACCTCTTTGTATTCTAAGGATTCCTTGATTTTGCTAGTCAACTCGTACAGTGCGGTGTCTGTTGATTTTCCCGTCCTGTATGCGTGTTGATTTGAATGTAGTGGGTATTTTGATAGGTGAGTTGTCCTAATATAATTATCCACCACTTTCTCCATCGTTTTGAAAATAAACGACGTTAAACTAATAGGTCGGCATGCCTTTGGATTCGTTTTATCAGCTCTGCCCACTTTGGGTATAAATACCGCTTTCGCCTGCCTCCATGGATTTGGTATGCATCCCAATGCCAGGCTACTTCTAAAGAGGCGTATCAGGTGCGATATAAGCAGATTCTGTCCCTTCTGAATAAGGACTGGATACACCCCATCTACTCCCGGTGATTTAAAGGGCTGGAAAGAGTTTAAAGCCCACCTTATACGTTTTTCCGTACAGATGGTCGCAACCTCCTTCCATTCCGAGGTGTTTGGTCTTCGTTCTTGTACCATTTCGTCAATCCCTTCATTTATTATAGTGCTTCCCGGGAAATGGGTTTCTATGAGCAACAGAGTGCACTCCTTTTCGTTTTTCGTGAAACTGCCGTCACTTTTTCTTAGTGCAATGTTAAAGTTACTACCCTGCTTAGCCATGGCTTTGTGTAGTCTAGCTGCCACAGGTGTTTCTTTAACATTCTCGCAAAAGGATCTGAAACTGTGGCGCTTTGCCCTTCGGATTTCTTTCCCATAGTGTGTTAGAATTCTATGGTATTCGTCCCAATCGTTGGTACGTTTTGCCTTATTGTGAAGTTTCCGCACCTCCACTCTAAGTTTGGCTAGTCCTTCATTCCTCCATATGGGTTCTTTGCTCCCCATTATGACGCGTTCAGGACAGCTTTCTTCAAAGGCATTCACAATAGCCTTGTTAACTTCATCTACAACATACTCAAGTTCAAGAGAGTTTTTGGGTGTCCTTTTGACAGAGACATGCTGGAGATTTTCCCGTAAACGGGTGGTGTACAATGCCCAATCAGTGCGTCTTGGGTTCCTGGTGATGATGGGCTCCATCCTCAGCCCCTCCAGGTCATACCTCAAAATTTTATGGTCCGACATGGAGGTTTCCTCGGATACATGCCATCTTCTAACCAAGGAGTCCAGAGTCATACTACTGATAGTAATATCCAGTACCTCCTTGCGTATTCTAGTGACAAACGTAGGTGTATTCCCTACGTTGTGTACTTCACTAATAGTTGGTGCCTCATCAAAATCAACTGTTGCACCAGGAATATTTAAATAATACGGAAAATTTAGTGTGATGTCACGTTCGTTCCATTCTTCCTCCAATTCATCGTCGCGATCTGATCCTATTATATTTCTTTTTCGAGATTTTGGAGGCCTAATATCAGATTCACTATTTTCTGATACAGTATCATATTTGAAGTTACCAGCATCTGATTCACAATCACTTGGGCAGTCAGATAAAGCATCTGCGTAAACTTCAGAACAAGGTTTTTCATTGATGCGTTCGGTCATGGGTGACATTTTTTTTTACACTTAGAACGACACTTAACCGTCTTTTATAAGTGCGAAGCAACTCGAGGTATGGAAACCAAATAATTACACTACAATATTTCCAACACTGCGCCGTGAAAACAATAAAGATGCGGAAAAAAGCTTATTACGTGTTCACTTGTGACCGGTCATCAACGTTTCGCTTCAAAAACATGAGCTAATACGAGACCGGTCATCAACGTTTGGCAACAAAAACACGAGCTAACACGTGACCGGTCACCAACGCTTGGCTACAAAAACACGAGTCAACTCGTGGCCGGTCACCAACGCTTGGCTACGAAAACACGAGTTAACTCGTGACCGATCACCAACGTTTGGCCACGATATCACGAGTTACTCGTGACCGGTCAGCAATGTGTTAAGTGTGTAGATCACAGTTTTATTATACTTGCATGTTTTTATATATTTTTAAACGGGGAAAGAAAAATAGCAATATTGTTATTGATGCAAATTGTGTGGATTTTGGTTACACTTAATTTTGAAATATTTGATAAATAAGCAAATAATTATTTTAAAAACATATGTTATTATATATATTGCATTCATTTTAATAATGTAAATAAAAATAATTTGTATTCATTTTAATTTATGTTATGCGTTTATTTAAGTTTCATTTTATGCTGAAGTTTATATTTTATTAATTGTAAACCGAACCGTAAAATTGCAAACATTGTGCATAGAATATTAACACTTTTGTATAAAAACACCTGTTATATTCTTAGTAATCACTTTCTGTTTACGCTATGTACTTATTTGAATAGTATTGCAGTTCTGATTTTATTAATAACATTTTTTTATGTTGGAAAAAGTGTTAAACAAAGTAAAAAAAATTAAATTCAAATTGTACGCGCTCTAACCTAACTTTCATTCTCATGCAAACACTCACTCTTTTCATGTATTCAGGCCCTTAAGGCCCACCACAGTCATGCCAACCTTTAACACAAAACTCATACCATAAAACTTTCACCACACTCACTTAGCATTCAGCTTTCGTACTGTTCAGACGTGTTTAAATATATCCTCAATTTATTCAACAATCTTTGTTGTTATTTATTGTTGACCCTGCCTGTTTAACAAAAAGAAACCAAACTGTTAGAAGGACAACCATTTTGTAAATTTTATCAGCAATTAAATCAAGCTTCACTTCAATTTGCCCAGAATATACTTCATGAATAGCCTTCATTGTTAAAATCTAGTCGAGATTACGTTTATGTTTGCAAGATATTTCAATATTTGTAATTGCTTCCATCTTCATAAAAAATTTTGTGCTAAAAATAAAGAAAAACCTTCCTTTTAATTTTGTGTTTTTTTATTTACGGAATAAAAAAGCGATCGCTGAAGACCGAACGGTCACGGTCGAAAATCGATTCCGCAAGGTAAATAAAAAAAACATAAAATTAAAAGGAAGGTTCTTTATTTTTAGCAAGATATTTCAGTTCTCACTCTTTTGTCTCATGTCCATGTAAACGATCGAAGGTTTTTCTTTATTTTTAGCAAGATATTTCAGTTCTGACTCTTGTCTCATGTCCATGTAAACGATCGAAGTTGTTGTGTATTTTCAAAAGAAACCAAAAAAAGTAGTTAAAAAAAATTATAATACTTGAGGCAACCGATAGGTCGCACCTGCTGCGAAGAAAGAAAAAGGTTAGACAGGTTATCAGGTTAAGATAATTTGAAAATACATAGGCTGCGTAATGGCGGCCGAAGGAAGTTACTTTTTAAAATAAACTGACTAGCTCAACGTTCGGAGGGTAACTACATTATGAAAGTTCAGATCCTGTAGCACACACACATACACACGGAAAAATCTTATAGTTTATAATAATTTTAATAGAAAAATACAAATTATAAAATGCAAATTCCAATCATGCAATGTATTTAAGAAGCTTTACAAGTAAATAAATTAATAAAAAAAAATAGTAAATTTACATGAATTAGTCCTGTTGCGTTTATTCTGACCACCTCTGACGACTTCAACACGAGGCTTTATTTCAGCTCGATTTCGGGACTTCACCTGAGCATCTTATTTTATTGTATCTTTACATTCGTCGGCAATTCGAAGAGATTGCATTGTGACGTTATTTGCGCGCAAATTTATATTCTTCCAAGTTTCTTCTAGTGCAGTCAAGATACTTCGATAATCAGTTAAACACCAACAAATACCATTCAAGTTCCGAAAACCTTTTTTCTTATTCAATTTTCCGTCATCCTCTGATTAGTATGATAAAAATATTGCAATTTGCCTCACAGCTTGTTTTAGGGAATTGTGATGCACGCGCATACGAGCTCGTTCATACTCCCTATTTGATTTATTTCCACGTCCACAAACAGCTTACCAAGTGTCCGTTTTTCTTGTCTTCACTGTTTCTTAAACTTTAAATTTAGTTTTTTTTTTCTTAACTTTATATTTTATATTTACTTTTTTCTTATATTCACGTTTTCTATATTCAATTTATCTTCGTTTTTGCCCATTTTTCATTATATTTACATTTTCTTTAATTTTTTTTCTTAAACTTTCATCTTCTCTTCTATATTTACCATATCCTATTCACTTTTCTTCTCGTTTATATTTACTTTTCCTCCTTCTTCGAGGTAGTTGATCACAACCAACAACTGAATTATATTACCACATTGAGTGCCACGTCAGTCACCGGTGACTGACACCGACCTTTCCGCTCAGGCCGCGTCAGTCACCGGTGACTGACAGTATAAAATATGATAATAAAGCTAAAAATTGAACATTTTTTCAGAAAACTTTAATGGATTTTATTGAAACAAGATAAAAATAAAAATCCAGTTTGGTCAAATTTCGTGCTATTTTTCTGCCACTGCCGCATTTTCTTCAAAGAACGATTTGGAACATTTTCGCATTGCTGACACTCGGCCAGGTTTTGTCTGCAGATTGTGTCGTTTTTTTTACTGGTTGCAATGCTGCTGGATGGAACGTCGGCTTCCTTATACTATAAACTATACTACACATACTATAAACTATATATACTATAAACAAAACGAGGGGCCTAACGTGTTGAATGAATGCTTATATAAGCGTTCCCTTTCGAACAGAAATACCTTCCACTATGCTAAAAAAACAATGGCCCTAATACGTTTTAAAATTTCCATAGAGTAAATTCTAATTTGCCAGTGGTGCGCTTCGCATTGTTGTACTACGACACCTGCACGCGCGACCTGACGGGGAAGTCGCTATAAAACCACATGGCACTCAACGTGTAAATTGAAAATTTGTTCCGAAAAGCGTTCCGAGAATTCAATGGATACTCAGAATTTTTTTTTTGTTTACTGAGATTCGTATGATTTTCTTTTAACTTAGAATATTATGCATGAAAATTATAATTTTAAACAAAACTTCATTATAACGAATTATCTTGCTTGCTCTCTTTTGTTTTTTTGTTATTATTTTTATGCCGCCTATACAACGGAAAACGTAGCAAAGTTTCGTGGTAAATTTTGGTAAATTCAAAATGTTTTGAGTTTGAAGAATATCGATGCTCCGAAACATCGAATGGAGTGATATACTACAAAATTGGAACTTTAACTTAACTTAACTTAATAACACAACGAAATGTTCATGAGAAAAAAAAAACAGTGTCCCGTATTCCTTGAATGCTGGAGACGAAAGTGTAGCATTACAAATACTGAAGAACCTGAAATGCTAAAAAGTTCCACCCATCCAATATGCTCACAGAAGCAACACATAATGTTACCATTGAAATTATAGCATCAAATTATCTTAAATGACTTCCTCCCCCTCGAGAGTATCAAGTCGATTATTGATCACGCTAGCAGAAAAGCTAAAAAAACATGCTCCCAAAACCATTAAAGAATTCCAAGGAAGCAACAGTCTTCATATATTTAACTTACAATACATCAATTACAAACATCTAAGTTTAAAAAGAGTCACTATTCATCACATTGAAAACACGCTGCTATTATTTCAATGCTGAAAGTAGGAATCCGCACCCACCCGGGAGTTACAGGCTAATAAGTCTGCCACAACCGTTCGTAAAACTGATTTGGAATAGAATTTACTAATTTGCAAACAGTCACAATATATGCCCTCACGTTCAATTTGGCACATCGTGGATTTGCAACAGAACATCAAATTATGCGTTTTACAAAAGACATAAAAGTTGCGTTGAATGTAAAATGTTCAATACGTATGGTGACCATAAATATAGAAAAGACCTTTCACACCGTTTGGCACATATGGCTCGCATATAAGTTTTACGAATTCCCAACTTATTTAGAAACAGAATATATGTCAAAGTGCCAGGATGCTCCTCATTGGCTAAAAAATCCCGGCGAAAGGTTTTCAAGTAATTTCTTTGCTATGTTGTTGGGTATGTCATGCAAAGAAATTTAAACATTTTGAATTTTTGCGGTGGGCGCTGGTATGAATAGGGGAGGGGGGGAGTAAGGGAAACAAAAGTGCACAAATCGCGATACTTTTATACATTTATTTAGGAATAATCGTGTTTTTTTCCAGGAAATAACGTTGTTAGCTTCCTATTTAATGATCGTCAAATATTAAGCACAAAGAGCATTCAAATGTTTAATCAATCATCAATGCAAATTCTCTCTTGCAATTTTAAAAGGTGACCTAGATCAATTACTTTCACCACAAAGACGGAACAGTTTGCGATTTTAGTTTTCCCGTTAATTGGGTTCATCTAAAACGATGGGAAGATTCCCTCTCTTTGAGGTCAGACTATTGAATTGGTAAGTACCAATTAAGTTCAATAAAAAATGATTTCGAAGTCCCGTTATTTGGCTGTCAGCGTTATCTAACATGTTACAATTAGGACAGGAAATTTCAAGGAATAAAGTTTTTGTATGGGATACCACATATAGGCAACTATAGGTGTTGTGAGCCCCTTCATGAAAATATGGAGGAACCGTGCCGTAGTTCCCATATTTACTAGAACTCGAATTATATTGTATCGTTTAGTGACTTGGTGCGACTACTGTCTGTTCAAGTATCGATGTTGTCCTCCGCTGAAATTTTCCCTATCACATGCGAGTCGCTCACCTCGATTCACTGGAATAAACCTATTTCGTAACAGTAAATTATTTTCGGGGCCACCGTTCGATGAGGCAGTTCCGAGAGAAAGTTATCTTACACCATGTCGCAACCGGTCAATAAAAATGAGCCGCCAATACATAAATAAATTATATATATGATAGTTGGATATAGTTGTGAAGTTGGAACTCATCATCTCTACGAAAAGATGGCATTGCTCTTGCTTCACGGAGCAGTCTTTATCTGTGTATACGTTATTTGTGGCAAAAATAGTTCGCAAAAATTTTAAGTAATAATTTGATTGTGCTGGAATCACTTCTATTGTCTTTCTTTTCCAACAACAGATGACTGTGTGTAGTTTTAAGAACAAGATTTTCTTTTAAAATTTTAATAAAAAAGGCGAACCATCCTGAAGAGATTTTTAAGTTTTATTTAATTCACTGGATGTTTTATAAGCCAATTCCAGCATATCGCCTGACAACGTTGCACCTGGTCAAACTTATTGAAAGAAATCCGAATTGTTCGACCCGGAAAGTTAGTATGGAGCAAAGAAGAAAGGGGGAGCCAGGACCATAAAAAGGCAAAGCACGCTTGTCAGTCGGGAAGACTATATAAACGGCTTTGTAGAACGCTCGAGAAGATTTACTCATTGATTTACTTCACGACCATCGCTCAATAAACGCCGCTTACTATTCTGGTCTTCTGGAATATATTCAAGCCGCATATCGGTCAAAAAGACGCCGTTAGCCTATCCGAGACTACTTGAAGAATTGGCTGAAATGCAATGGAAAGGGACCATGCATAAAAAAAAATGAAATGCGAACTTTAACTTTTTAAAATTCATCACTGGTTTTTTAAAGTCGAATACACAACGCCTTAACAATGCGGGAGGCGAATCGCGCACCTGTTCTTATAGAATTTGGGAAAAGAATGTATATGGGGTAAATGCTGACATTGTGTCTAGCATTTACCTTATCTTGCAAATTTGCAGATCGCGGATTAGGGTATATGCAGACATGTTGGTAACATGATTTTTATGGAGATGTCTGGTGTGCACCCGTCTAACTGCCCCTTCCCCTCATTTATAATTGTTCACAATTCTGTCAAATGTTTTCTTTTGACCTGTATTATAAATTTAAATATATTTTATTTTTCCAAGGCAAGATAACAATACGCAAAAAAATACATATACCAACTGGAATGCTAGTATGATTTACATTTTTATTTAAATTTCAAAGTTTCATGTATCGGGCTATATATGTTTTTCTGTACAATTTTATCAAAAGCTTATATCCCAGTCAAGTTAAAATTGGTTTCTTCTGTGTGTGAAAATCTGTCAACATATTTTTCATTTGGTGCACGAAATATGTTTTTTTATTTTGATTATGTAATTATTTATTATTATAAGTACATTTCCTGATTGATTTATTGCTCGGATATCACAAAAGTTTTCAATTGTTGCACTTTTCATATTTTTACAAATAATGGTATTTGTATTCATTCTTTTGATTTGACGTTCTGCATTTTTAAAAATTTTCAAATTTTTAACTGCAAAGTTAAAAATTTTCATTGAATAAACAATTATTAATTGGGATTAATTCTGACTGATTAATGAATTAATGATTATCCTGTCTATTCTAACGATATTTTGTTTTGTGTATTTCTACAATATATGCTTCTTTCATACCAATTTCTTCTTCAATTCAAATTTTCGTTGGGAATTGGTATGATGACTTTATAATCAATGGTTTGATATAATTCTAGGATTTCTAATACAATAGAGTCTTTGTCTCGTCTAAGAAGTTCTGTCCGTACATTTTTGAGATTATCGAAATTGGGTCCTGTTTCCTTGATCACATCTTGAAGAGGTTTGGTGAACTATGGTAATTTCAGCACTGGATGTGAGCTTATAATAGTTTTTAATTTTTCGAGCACTTTTATAAAGTTTGGATTGTTCGGATAAACTTTCGTATCTTCTTTTAAATAATTTTTCATTGGTTGCGGGATTTTTACATAATCCCTAATAACCTTACGGTAGTAACTGGTGAGTCCTAAAAAGCTTAAGGGGGTCACCTCATGTAAATCGAAAAAAAAGGTGGTTTTTCGGGAATTTTTTTTAATGACAAGGAATTATTATACATTGTTTGTTCGATAGGTATATCTGAGACAACTTTAAAGCAATTAAAAAAAAAAAAATCTTGAAAAAGTTCAAAACTGGCGGAGTAATCAGAAGTCTAGTAGAGCCTGTCGCTGATGAATTAGTCCCATTGTGTACACGATAGGGCCCGTAATTTTCAACTGAAAC
The DNA here is from genome assembly GCA_954870665.1 of Stratiomys singularior. Lineage (NCBI taxonomy): Eukaryota > Metazoa > Arthropoda > Insecta > Diptera > Stratiomyidae > Stratiomys > Stratiomys singularior. The sequence continues at coordinate 85,858,212 of OX940878.1, read as the reverse complement.
AGAAACCATTTGTACCTCGTTAATTGTTAAAGTTTTTTACTCTATATAAACCTCAAAAACCTAATTAAAACCGGAAATAAATAATTTTTATCTTGTTTTGAAGTTAGAGATGCAATTTTCACTCAAAATTTTTGTTTATTTCTTATTTTTACACTATGATAAACAATTAAAGTTGTATGAAACTGTGGTTCATATAGAACAGTTTTTAAAACTCTACAAAACGCAATTTGAATTAGGTCGATAGGTCAAATAGTTTTCCCGCAATCGTGTACACAAGTTGCAAAAATGTGATTTTGAGAAAAAACGTTTTAAAGTTTTGGTACATCGCAGCTCTGAAAATATTTAACTTACAGCAATCCAGTTCTAATCAGCTACTCCAGCTCCATAAAGCAACCCCTCAGCTTCCTCATAGAACTCGTCCTTTTGTATTCTCTCAGCTCTACGAGCAGTGCGGGCCTCTTTTGTGCTGCTGCTAGATCGTACTTCGGCGCGCGCGATCCGCGTCTCATCTGCGTTCTCGGCAAAAATCTTGCATTGCTCGCCGACAGTCAAATCGAGCAAATCCATCATGTTTATAATTGCGGAGTAGCCCTCGTTAAACATGCCTGCTGCTAAATACGCAGCAATTTGAATAATTTTTTGACCAGAATTCAAATGTTTTGGGGCGATTCGCCAAACTGCGGCGTTGAAGGACTCGTTAGCGTTCTGTGTATGACCGCCTAGGCACCTGAGTAGTAGATCGTCGTTTGAAAGTTCTTTGTATATTGGACGAATATGCTGTATAACACACGGATCAGGATGATGGTAATTTTTCAGTTTCTTAGCAGCTTTCGCTTTCTGCCATTCACACCAACTGTCGGAACCCACAGGACAAAGTTTATGATTCGAAGATTTGTCGGTTGAACAATAATGTTCCAAAGTTGCCATTATTGCTTTTCGTATTTCGTCACTAGAGTCCACGTGTCTTCTAATCGCCAATCCGTAAAAAGTCGTCAGTTTTTTGATGAGCGCGTCAGTCAGCCGTCTCTTCCCTCCAAGTTTTTCTTTTTTCTTCATGTTTCGCAGGCGCGTGCCCATTCGCTTTTGCACGTGACCAACGCACTCACTTTTTTTCACTGGAAAATTTTCACCATAAGGGTTATTCTTGACAATGCTGCTAAAAGTCTTGGAATCACCGTCTCCGATGTAGTTTAAATATTTGACGCCGAATTTTTCTTCTGATCTGGCAAACATCTCGTTAATAGAGTCGACCTCCATTTTCCCCGCGGAACCATCGTGATTTTTTGAGCATTTTTCTGAATGTGCGCCAAACCAAATTTCATGTTCTTCAGTCCCTTTTTTTGAGTTCCAATGCAGGCATGCTTGACAGAATGAACTTTTTACCAGGAGGTCAATTACTTTTCCGGTGTGATAACCAATAAGCGTTGTAACGCCGTACAATGATGTAAATCCGCGCTTTTTCCATGAGCCGTCTCCGGACACTTTGAAATCGTTTTCTGGTCTCCCATGTTCGCGATTTTTCTGCTTCTCTTCTTCAACAGCTTTTTTTGATATTTTTTCGAATACAGTAGTTGCCGCAGAGTAGATATGCGTTATTATTGCATCGTATGCTTTTCTTGATAAACCAGAACCCATATCCATGAGGCCACAAAAAATGTTTATGGCGTCTAGTCCCACGCCGAGTAAACGCATAACAAATACAATTTTGCGGTTAATTTCGCACGCATTTCTGATCGTAGGACCCGAAAGAATGCTCCTGTGACCGCAACTACACGTGGAAACGATGTGAAAACCGAAGCCGCGATGATTACTTTGATCGAATGTCACTTTTTTTTTGCAGGTACCACACACCACGAACTCAGAAATCGCACTAAACACTGAAAAAAATTCGATGATCCGGTAACAGTAAGCAAGACTCGCTCCAACATCGTTTGCGCTTGAGCTACTCAATTTTCTTGCCGTTGTGCTAACTTCTGGAGCCTTATTTTTGTCAGTGGTATACTGATTACCGCTAAATCTTCGTTTCCGCGGCCGCGAAGATCGCTCAGAACTCCCACTCGTTCTTTCCGGATACATATTTTGACGCGACGAGATCGAAGCAGCACTAAACTTCAAATCACAAATTCTATTTCTGTACAGTAAAACTAACACATTTACAAAACGCATACACAAAAATTCATTACAAAAGACCTACAGATAAACGAGAAAACTGGAAATAGTAGAAAAAGTCCCACAAAGCCTTCTTATCGCTAAAGGAATGCAATTTATCATCCCAATCTGCAGCGCGCGCGGTCAATCTCACCGAAGTTCGACACGTGAACACGTTACAGGCAACAACTCCTAAAATACGTTGAATTCAGGTCTATAATTTTAAGAGAATGTTAACAGATAGTTTTGGAACAGATTAAGCTAAAAAAAATCGATTTTTTTTTTTCGATTTACATGAGGTGACCCCCTTAATACTTGCTTCCCAGTTTTGGGTAATGATATATTTGGATAATATTAATTATTACTGGGTTTGTTTGTAAACCCTCTCTTGTAATAATATTCCCTAAAAAGGGTGTTTCCTTTTAGATAAAGTTGCATTCGTCGATTTGCAACTTAAGTCCATTTTCCCTCTGGAGTTTAAAAATTTGAGTAATGCAACTAGATGTTCTTTTAAAGAAGTTCTATGGATCAGAATATTATCCAGATAGGCAATATATCAATCATTAATGAATTTTCTAAGAATGTGGGTTGAGACCCTGGAAGGTCCACGGAGCGTTTACAAGTCCAAACGGCATCCTTTGAAATTCGTGGAGGCCTTGTGGGGTGGCGAATCCCGTTTTATGTCTGTCTGCCTCCTTGACAAGGATTTGGTAATAGTTCTCAGCTAAATCTAGAGTCGAGAAGTGTTGGGCTCATTCTAATTTATCAAAGATAACCCCAATATTTGGATCGGGAAATTTGTCACCTACAGTAACCGCATTTAGCGCTCTATAGTCTATAGATAAACAATACTTTTTCACTAGAATTATCACTTTTTTGGAACTACCAATAGGGTACTTCTATACCTCGCATTACTCTTCCTTATTATTCCCTGGTTTTCCATGCCTCAATTTGCTTCCTCGCCTCTTGCTAGTGCTTTGGTGGATTTTGGATTTTCGCGTTAATGGCCGCGTCCGTGGTAGTTTTTATTTCATGCTGTATAGTTGTAGTACAAGTTAATCCATCACCCTCTTTACATCATATTGTTGCACTTTTCCAGGTGCGTGGCTTTCAACTTAGTAAACTCTAAACTTCTTGCAAGTGAAACGCGAATTTGAAGTAAATTAAAATTGTCTTTTAATCTTTTTGTACCCACTTCAATATATTCAACTAACACTTCACTAAATCGTTGTCAATACGTCTTTACGCGGTTATTCACTTCCAAATTTGATTTATATTGATCACTTCCACTCGCGTACAATTTAATTTCACTTTATAGCGTTTATCACTTTTTCATCATTACTCGTCGTCTCCGCCTGCTATAGTCGCTGATATACTTCTATCTAGCCAATACAGTACCTTCTTTGTAGATCATTCTCGAGATCACGATCTAAATCATTTGCGGTTGCATCGTTGTTATTTCTAATCCCAATGCGTTTACATTGTTGTTATTTCTAATCCCAATGCGTTTACATTGTTGTTATTTCTAATCCCAATGCGTTTACATAAGTTTTTTTTCGAGAATGGGAATGATCGAGAATGATCGAGAATGATCCACGTATTTTTTGTTGCTTTGGTCGACATTGTTCGTTTTGCTATTTTGGCTATGTAAAACTCTTTCAATTGCCCTAAGTTCTTCTTAATTTAAATGCTCTAATATCAACCTATTTATATAATCGTTTCCAGTATTTTCAAATGTGCAAATTTAATCTACCGAATATGGGCTATTTACGAATTAATTCTCCGTTGAAAATAAGATATTTATCCTCAAAGTCTATAAGAGTTCCAAATTTGTTTAATACTCGTATATCTACGCCTATTATGAATTGAATTTCTTTTGCTAAGACTTCTAACTTATAATGTGAATCTTGTGTTTTGAGATTTTTTTTTTTTTTTTTTTTTGGATTGGGGGGTGAAGGCAATTTACGCCCGGAGTGTGGGACTCCTAGCAGCGCATGCTACCAGACTACCCACTAAACACCCCCCCCTGTCAAGAGATCCTAGCCTGGAACCGTTTGACACATTACTTCGGGCTAGGCCTCTTTTTTACTTCGCCCTAGGGCGCCGTCAGTCTAGAGAAATCTCCCTCCAGCGGGAGGGGGCAGGATGGAGGAGGACTGCTGGAAAGGAAACCTCCCTAGACCCCGCGCCCAAGGTTATCTATCGAATATTTTTTGGCAATAAGTATTGCCCGAGAGTAAGGTGCCACGCAGGTCCATTTGTCGAAACTTTTCAGCATTTCTCCGACCAGATTGTCTGGAGAAAGCTCTCCCATCACCTCCCACAAGTCCTGCCGCATCCTGTTCCACCTTCTACAGTTGAAGAAGGTGTGACATGCGTCATCCCTTTCCCCTGGGCAGAAAATGCAGTCTGGGGACCGTGATTTACCAATCTTGTGCAAGTAAGACTGAAAATACCCATGCCCGCTAAGAAGCTGGGTAAGGTAATAATCAGACTCACCGTGCCTTCGATTTAGCCACGATCCCACGTCCCCTATAAGGCGGGCAGTCCAGCGGCCATTGGAGTCGCCTACCCATGACTGTTGCCACTCGAGTATTGTGCGCTGCCTCTCTTCTCGGTTGACAGCTTATCTTGATCCCTCCACTTTACGGTCAAAAATTCTCCGTCGTTCTCTAGCAAGGAGGGCGTTGGGTATCACTCCTGCGATCACCAACACCGCCGACTCAGAGACAGTGCGGTATGCAGACGCAACCCGCAAAGCTCCTCGTCTCTGTACCTGGGCCAAGCGCTTTCGGTACAGCTCCTCACTGAGAGCTCCGGCCCAAACCTCAGAGCCGTACAGTAGCACTGACTGTACAGCACTCATGAGAAGCCGGCGTTTGCTCGGTGTGGGCCCACCGATGTTGCACATTAGTCGACTCAAAGCTGAGACGCCCATCGCGGCCTTTTTCGCCGTTGCCCTGATCTGTTCCGAAAAGCTCATTTTGGAATCGATCAATAGTCCCAAATATTTTATTGCGACTTTAGACTCAACAGTCGCATCTCCGATCTGCAAAGGAATTACAGTGGGAATTCTTTTCTTCGTGAATATGACCACCTCGGTTTTCTCTAGTGCCAAACTGAACCCACGGGTGGTCATCCATTCCCTCACTTGACGCATTAGCACTCCCAGTCTGCGCTGCGCATGTTCGACTGTACGTCCGGCGACCAGTGCTGCTATATCATCTGCATAGCCGACTAAGCGCGACTCATCTGGCAGCTCAAGCCTCAATAGTCGGTCATATGTGGCGTTCCACAAGTCTGGTCCCAGTATGGAGCCTTGCGCTACACCAGACGTTATCTCCATACTGCGTCGCCCATCTTGTGTGTCATAGAGCAGTCTGCGGTCCTTTAAATAATCCCTCAAAATCCGCATCAGATACCCTGGCAATCGGAAAAAATTTTCCAATGTGCCAAGAATATCCGACCATCTGGCGGAGTTGAAGGCATTTCTGACGTCAAGCGTCACTAGCAAGACAACTCGTTTTTCAGTTTTGTGCGCTTCGGCTCGACGGACTGCATTCACCACTTCCATGATGGCATCGGAAGTAGATCGCCCTGCTCTAAAGCCATACTGCCGAGGAGATAGGTCCCCTGCAGCACGAATTGCGTCTGTGAGTCTTCTTTTGGTGAGCTTTTCGAACACTTTCCCGGCTGTGTCCAGCATACAAAGCGGACGGTATGTAGATGGCAGCCCGGGGTCCCCTTTTCCCTTGCTGATCAATGTGAGCCTCGCCACCTTCCAGCGAGATGGGAACACACCTTCTCTCAGGCAAGCGTTGAACACATTGTGCAGCAAGTCAGGACAAACGTGGAAGACCATTTGTAGCACCTCGGATGGAATGCCATCTGGTCCTGGTGCCTTTCGAGCTTTCATAGAAAGCACCGCTTCCCCCAGCTCATTTTTAGTGAACGATGGACATTCGCCTGAGTCGACCTCGTGGGCAGCATCAACACGGACAGGGTGAGTAGGAAAAAGCGCCTGCACTATGCCGTCCATCTTATCTGCTTGAAGTAAATACGGCTTCCGTGAGGTACCGAGCTTGCGCCACACTACCTTGTAGCCGAGCCCCCATGGATCCCTGTTCACATCGTCCACAAGTTCTCGCCAGCAGCGTGCCTTGCTCTCGTTGATGAGTCTTCGGAGTTTTTTCCTTGCTGATCTGTATGCTGCTGTCCTATCGGATGCTTCCTCTACGTTTCTCGACCGCTGAGCTGCACGTCGAAGTCTGTGACACTCGCCTCGTTTGTCTGCGATATCTTTTGACCACCAATGTACAGCAGGCCTGTCGTGTCGAGGCCTCTGTCGAGGCATAGATGAGCTACAGGCAGAAGTGATAAGGTTCATCGTTGACTCCGCCATTCCCTCGACTCCAGCCCTTCCGTTCCCCGAAGGGCATCCCGATGTCGTTCCGCCTTTTAGAATCACATTGGCGAAAGTCTCCACGTCCATTTTTCCGATATTCCACCCGGGAGTGAAAGATCGTTGAGACGAGCGAGGAGTGGTATCGCCGATCTCAAACGCAATGTATTGGTGGTCACTCGCTGAGTAATCCTCGAGTACTCTCCAGTTCAACGTCCTCGAAGCGAGGGACTCCGAGGCGAATGTCACATCTGGGATTGTTCCTTCGCAGCCCCAGCGCCGGAAGGTCGGTACATTACTGGTATTTAAAACTACCAACCCAGTCCTCGACGACATGTCCAGAATGCGTTGCCCTCTGGGATCGGTTTGAGACATGCCCCACTCAACGGCTCTAGCGTTGAAGTCTCCTGCTACGAGTACTTTGCCATCTGTGTTCAGAACAGCATCCTCTAGCGCGTCCAGTCTATTTTGAAAAGATGGCATTGACTCATTCGGCGTCAGGTATACGCTGAAAATCGTTATACCCGAGCACCGAATCCACACGAAACCGTCTCCTCGGCCGTAAACTTGGATCTGGAGTCGCACGCTGCCACGCACCCAAACGGCAGCAGTATGGGAGTCATCGGAGAACCAGGCTGGTGAGGTCTTATTTCGATGTTGTTCGCTCAGCAGCAGCAGATCAGCTCCCTTTTCTCTGGCGAACTGCTCTAACAGATCTTGTGCATTGACGCTACGGTGCAAGTTAATTTGAAGGGTCCTGATCATCACCTTAGAGCTGCTTTAACTTTTGCTAGTGCCTCTCTAAAGATTGGGCACGCGCCTGTTCCTGCAACGTGAAGGTGCTCTGTCGGTTGAGAGTTAAGATGATTACATAGCAAACAGCGCGGAGTCTCAACGCACTCTTTTTTCTTATGCCCAGGCGCTCCACACTTAAAGCAAAGCATACTACGGTCAGGGCCCTTGCAGTTCGAAGTGGTGTGCCCGTATCCAAGGCACCTGTAGCATCGTACTGGAATGGCGCGGTGGTGAATTCTGCACACCACCCAGCCGATTTTTATTTTTCCTTTGGCCAGGAGTTGTGTAGCATCTTTCTCCGTTACTTCGAGTATGGCCAGCCTTTGCCCTCGGCGATTCTCTGGAGAAAGCTTTACTTTTAATACAGTTATTCCAGGGAACTCCTTTTGAATGGCTTCTTCGACCTCAGCCGGATCGGCGATGCAGTCCAGGTCCCTTACTACCAATGAAGCTCTTGGCTCCAAGGTAGAGACGGTGGCTTTTGCCCCAAGGACGTCCTTTATTTTGTCGCGGAATATCGATTTATCGGAGGAGTCCGCTCCAAACTCGACGAGTAGCCCTCCGGACCTCGTCGATCGTAGAGTTTTAATAATCGTCCCTGTTTCTTCCGGCTTGACGTTCTTGCGGATATCGCGTAGAACGTCGGAATAGCTCCTTCCGTCGGTGGGCTTCACAAGAATGGCGTCCCCGAGGGCTCTTCGCTTTTTTCTTGCTGGTTTATCCACGGTCTTTGTCGTTGTTTGAACAGGCACTGTTTTTTGGCTAAGCCTATGTTCGCGTTTTGCAGATTTTTTTGCCGCCTTAGATATCACGAGTTGGAAAGCGTCTTTTCTTTGTGGCGTTTCTTTTTCTGGCTCAACGTTCTCTTTACGCCTTTTCTCCTGTTCGCTCTCGAGAGGGCTAGCAGCAGTCCTCTTGATACTGGGAAGGAAAGGTTGGGTGACTTTAACGGGCACCGTTTGATCTGGATGTTCTTCTTCCAACTTTTTCCAGAGTCTCCTGTAGTGGCAAACCCGATCCAAGAGGTCTTCGAGCTCAAACACTCCATTTTTTACATCTTTACTGATTGTTTTTTGGTTTATGCACGCTCCTTGCATACGTTTGAGTATCGCATAACATTTTTTAGTCAACCGTTCTTCTTCGGAACGGTTCTCCGCGATAACCTCCTTAACAATCAGGTCTTTTTCGCCGACTTTCTCCTCCGGGGGCTTACGTTCTATGGTCTGCGTTCCTCCTACTGAGGTCGATTCAGCAGTAGCAATCTTAAGAGTGAGGTGGTCGTAAACCTCCGGAGCCGCATTTACTACCGGCCCATCACTGCTCCTTCCGCTTGGGGCTGAATGAGACCGTGGTGGTGAACGCAAGGTTTTTCCACTACGGGAAAACACGCCAAGATAATCGTTATGGTTGTCAGAATTATGTTCATCGGCTCGTTTGTTCGTCTCCTCCTCCTCGTGTTTTGAGATATAGTTAGAATTCTTTTGGAGATAGCATGTGTGCTTCCACGTCGCTTTTTCTGTAAATGTACCTGCTCTATATTCCTGCAGTCGTTGGTGTGGTTGCACCTGTGTTGGCTCCTGTTGGTGCATCATCGCTCGTGTAATTGTTGTATTTCCTCCAATTGTTGTTCCATGTCATCGTGCCCCACCTTCTATTTTGATATTCGTCACATTTCTGCTTTCTTTCACTCATTTACTATTTAAGTTTTATTATTTTTTATTATCAGGGGGGGCAAGATCACTTGGCAGTCTCAACAAGCGTTTTAAGCCGACTTTTTATTCCAAGTCTTGCCAGGTTATAGTATTATATTTTGTGACGAGTTTTTCGCGGTTTTAATCACTTTCAGTCATTATCTTCGCGATTTCTAACTGAGTTTACCCACTGCGCCAGTTTTGGTATCGCCAGGGACGATAGAAAAAAAGAAAATGAAACACATCATCGGCTTTCTTAATGTCATTATACCACGAATGAATGTAGATGAGGTAAATACTGGCATTGCGTCTGACATTGACCTATCGTTGCAAATTTTCATTCACATTGCGGATGAAGATATTATATGCAGACATGATGGTAACATGATTTCTATGGAGATATCTTGTGTGCACCTGTGTAACTCACTTGAACAACCTCCCAACAGGCCAAACCTTTCACCATGTGATTTCCATATGTTTGGGAATCTCATGTGGTTATTTGGAGGAGAGTGTTTTGCAAATAATAAACAGGTTGAAAAGTTTGTGCGCAATTGGAGGGTTGCCAATCGAATCATTATTCGAAATCAGTATGAAAAAACAGTTAAATGGTAAAAAGGTATTTCTAAGGAGGGAAAAATCATAGAAAAGTGACAAAGTCTATTTTATTCTAAAAATGGAAAATTAATTTATTTTGGAAAAGGCTCGTTTGTATTTGAATGTCCTCGTACTTCGATCGCCACAGTCATCAGTAAATAAGGCCAATACTTCTCGAAAAAGACTATGATATTACATCGAGTAGCACAATTATTTGCAATTTTCCTTTTGTTGTCGCAGATACCCCCAGGGTTTGAATTAGAATAAAGAAGTAAGGAAAGACAGTGTTTCAAAATCAATATACTCAGTAACATGTGTAAAAACCATGTTTCTTTGCACTGGGAAAATGGTTTACAGACGTCAAGGACGTGCTAAAAGAAATTTCGGTTCTTGTTTTATGGTGCCCCTAGTGTTGAGGTAAGCTGATGTTAATTACAAATATTCTTTTTGCACTTCAATTATGTAATGGCTTTTCTAATTTTGACAAAATGTAGATTATAGAAAAATAAATATTTTTCAGGTGGTGAAAAATGTAGCTTGGTACACTGAAAGAACATTTGCTGAAATATCACTTGGAGGCCTTCTAATTCTTGTTGTGATCAGAACGATTCAGCACAATATATTGAAAGTACATGACAAATATTTACATACTAACTGTCTGGCTGCTTTGGCTAATATGGCGAATCAATTTCGTCACCTTCATCCATACGTCGCTCAAAGATTGATAAGCTTATTTGAAACTTTATCTAAAAAGTATATAAAACTAAACAAAACCAAAGAATCAATTAGTGGATCACTAAATTTGGTGGCCAATAAACCAGAGGGCGTCGTGCAAGATATAGCTGTTCTTGAAGATGTTCTGCGGATGTTATTAGAAATAATTAATGCATGTTTAGCAACCCAACTTGTGCACTGCCCTAATTTGATCTACACTCTGCTGTACAAAAAACATGTTTTTGAAAGTCTTCGAAGTCATTGTAATTTTAGAGATATCATCCAAAATATTGAAATGGTATTGTTTTGAAATATTAAAGAAAAAAAGCTGATTTTTTATAATTCAAGGTAGTTGGATTTTTTTCTTCAAAATTACAACGAGTACAAGAACAAAGAGGCGTACTTGGAGTGGATGAAGTGTTACAAGCAATATCTAAAGGTGCAACTCAGTGGTCAAGTGATCGTTTACGTGTAAGTTATTATTTATGCTACAATTTTTATTCAACTTTAAATGTGCTATAAACTCAAATGTACTATTTCCAAAAGCGTAAGTTTTCATTTCAAACTAACGCTCATCGAAACATACATTTAAAGAATACATACATACATAAAGAATTTTCAAAAAGTTTTTTAAATTGTTAAATACATAAATTACATTCTGAGGATCATAGCCAGAACAAGAATATAATGAATTGTAAGAATTTGAACATCACCTTCATAATGATCTAATTTTATTTGAATCTTATAATTTGGATTCATTTTCTTCTCAGAAATTAACTTCGACGACTTTTTTCGTTGTTTACATCGGCTATACTCTATCCGGAGATATGATTTATGTTTGTCTTCACAAAATTTTACTTCTGTTGGTTGTCGATTTTCATTCAAACCCGGAATGATTTCTTGGTTTTCGGAAGTTTTCTGCTTCGCTTTACCTTTTATATTTTACCGCAAATGTAATACCTGCCTTTGAGCGAGATAAAGGGTTTTCCTTTCAGCATCCAATGATCGAATTTTCTTCTGAATTCAAAAGACCAAATATTCGTTTCTGCCAACTAGCGTCCTGCGATTTTCCTCTCGGTGTCAAAGTGTTTGTTTTCTACATCTTGTTAAACACAAAAACTTAAATGTATAACTGTTCCGACGTATTACGAGGTACAATCGGCTAGTGCCGTATGAAAAATAAAGCGTATTTTTTTTAATTACAATGCAATAATATTCCGATAATCGTTTTGATTCACATGAAAATGGTTTTATCTGAAAGATAACTCTCTTCCATATTTATTTGAAAAATTTTTTCGGGCATGCGGGCGTCATGACTGGTGCGGAGAAAGTCCAAACAAAAGGTTCAATTTTCGACTACTCAACCCGATTTCGTCTACTCAATCGCCAATAACGCGGCGAATGGTGTCTTCGAAATCGTCAAGCGTCTCGAGCGTGTAAGTGTGGACGAGTGATTTGACGTATACCGTCAGTCTTCATTGACGCTACGCTCTTTAGCTGATATGGTTCCTTTATTACGCACTGTACGACGTCTGGATAGATGCGCATCATCAGGAAGAGTAAACGTGATGCGGAAACGATTTGTGAACCAAGAGAAACCGAATACATTGACGACGGCTACCGCAATGCTGACTTATTCTTTGCAATGAGTGTGTGGCTGAATAATTTCGAATCTATTTGTTAGCTAGACGTTGATTAATAAATACATAAAATATATTATTTAATCTTTCTTTCTTAATATTTCAGCCAATGAACCAGGTCCTTCAAGAATGCGAAGAAGCAGCTCAGTATTGACTCCCGGATTATTTAAAATATTTTCCAAAATCTGTGAATTAGCTTAGTTAAGATTTTGACTTTTGCTTCTATATATAAGGGCATTACTCCACTTACCATCGGCTCGCACGGGTCATCAATCGCACCACGACTTCTACCACCAATGCCTGATCTATCATTACCAATTAGAATAGATTGGTCAGCATATAAATTCAATGAACTCAAATGTCAATATTCCATAATAACCCAATTGGTAATGAATTTGATGAGATTGGTGATCAACGTAATTGCATATTCAATTGCATTGATCTATATTCGAATTGTAATTTTTCTGTGATGAAATAATTTCATGTTGATCGCTTGTTTAAGGGGGTCATCTCATGTAAATCGAAAAAAAGGTGGTTTTTCGGGAATTTTTTTTAATGACAAGGAATTATTATACATTGTTTGTTCGATAGGTATATCTGAGACAACTTTAAAGCAATCAAAAAAAAAAATCTTGAAAAAGTTCAAAACTGGCGGAGTAATCAGAAGTCTAGTAGAGCCTGTCGCTGATGAATTAGTCCCATTGTGTACACGATAGGGCCCGTAATTTTCAACTGAAACAGAAACCATTTGTACCTCGTTAATTGTTAAAGTTTTTTACTCTATATGAACCTCAAAAACCTAATGAAAACCGGAAATAAATAATTTTTATCTTGTTTTGAAGTTAGAGATGCAATTTTCACTCAAAATTTTTGTTTATTTCTTATTTTTAGACTATGATAAACAATTAAAGTTGTATGAAACTGTGGTTCATATAGAACAGTTTTTAAAACTCTACAAAACGCAATTTGAATTAGGTCGATAGATCAAATAGTTTTCCCGCAATCGTGTACACAAGTTGCAAAAATGTGATTTTGAGAAAAAACGTTTTAAAGTTTTGGTACATCGCAGCTCTGAAAATATTTAACTTACAGCAATCCAGTTCTAATCAGCTACTCCAGCTCCATAAAGCAACCCCTCAGCTTCCTCATAGAACTCGTCCTTTTGTATTCTCTCAGCTCTACGAGCAGTGCGGGCCTCTTTTGTGCTGCTGCTAGATCGTACTTCGGCGCGCGCGATCCGCGTCTCATCTGCGTTCTCGGCAAAAATCTTGCATTGCTCGCCGACAGTCAAATCGAGCAAATCCATCATGTTTATAATTGCGGAGTAGCCCTCGTTAAACATGCCTGCTGCTAAATACGCAGCAATTTGAATAATTTTTTGACCAGAATTCAAATGTTTTGGGGCGATTCGCCAAACTGCGGCGTTGAAGGACTCGTTAGCGTTCTGTGTATGACCGCCTAGGCACCTGAGTAGTAGATCGTCGTTTGAAAGTTCTTTGTATATTGGACGAATATGCTTTTCTACATCGGGTCGTATAACAAACGGATCAGGATGATGGTAATTTTTCAGTTTCTTAGCAGCTTTCGCTTTCTGCCATTCACACCAACTGTCGGAACCCACAGGACAAAGTTTATGATTCGAAGATTTGCCGGTTGAACAATAATTTTCCAAAGTTGCCATTATTGCTTTTCGCATTTCGTCACTAGAGTCCACGTGTCTTCTAATCGCCAATCCGTAAAAAGTCGTCAGTTTTTTGATGAGCGCGTCAATCAGCCGTCCCTTCCCTCCAAGTTTTTCTTTTTGCTTCACGTTTCGCAGGCGCGTGCCCATTCGCTTTTGCACGTGACCAACGCACTCACTTTTTTTCACTGGAAAATTTGCACCATAAGGGTTATTCTTGACAATGCTGCTAAAAGTCTTGGAATCACCGTCTCCGATGTAGTTTAAATATTTGACGCCGAATTTTTCTTCTGATCTTGCAAACATCTCGTTAATAGAGTCGACCTCCATTTTCCCCGCGGAACCATCGTGATTTTTTGAGCATTTTTCTGAATGTGCGCCAAACCAAATTTCATGTTCTTCAGTCCCTTTTTTTGAGTTCCAATGCAGGCATGCTTGACAGAGTGAACTTTTTACCAGGAGGTCAATTACTTTTCCGGTGTGATAACCAATAAGCGTTGTAACGCCGTACAATGATGTAAATCCGCGCTTTTTCCATGAGCCGTCTCCGGACACTTTGAAATCGTTTTCTGGTCTCCCATGTTCGCGATTTTTCTGCTTCTCTTCTTCAACAGCTTTTTTTGATATTTTTTCGAATAGAGTAGTTGTCGCAGAGTAGATATGCGTTATTATTGCATCGTATGCTTTTCTTGATAAACCAGAACCCATATCCATGAGGCCACAAAAAATGTTTATGCCGTCTAGTCCCACGCCGAGTAAACGCATAACAAATACAATTTTGCGGTTAATTTCGTACGCATTTCTGATCGTAGGACCCGAAAGAATGCTCCTGTGACCGCAACTACACGTGGAAACGATGTGAAAACCAAGGCCGCGATGATTACTTTGATCGAATGTCACTTTTTTTTGCAGGTACCACACACCACGAACTCAGAAATCGCACTAAACACTGAAAAAAATTCGATGATGCGGTAACAGTAAGCAAGACTCGCTCCAACATCGTTTGCGCTTGAGCTGCTCAATTTTCTTGCCGTTGTGCTAACTTCTGGAGCCTTATTTTTGTCAGTGGTATACTGATTACCGCTAAATCTTCGTTTCCGCGGCCGCGAAGATCGCTCAGAACTCCCACTCGTTCTTTCCGGATACATATTTTGACGCGACGAGATCGAAGCAGCACTAAACTTCAAATCACAAATTCTAATTCTGTACAGTAAAACTAACACATTTACAAAACGCATACACAAAAATTCATTACAAAAGACCTACAGATAAACGAGAAAACTGGAAATAGTAGAAAAAGTCCCACAAAGCCTTCTTATCGCTAAAGGAATGCAATTTATCATCCCAATCTGCAGCGCGCGCAGTCAATCTCACCGAAGTTCGACACGTTACAGGCAACAACTTCTAAAATACGTTGAATTCAGGTCTATAATTTTAAGAGAATGTTAACAGATAGTTTTGGAACAGATTAAGCTAAAAAAAAATCGATTTTTTTTTCGATTTACATGAGGTGACTCCCTTAAACAATGAATAATGAATATTGTATTATCTAGGGCAGATAGCTTAGGTTGAATTTTTGAACTTTGTTAATGGAGGCACTATTTAAATCTTTAAAGGAACGCTCGTTAATTAACTCGAGATGCTTTTTTACTTTAAGTTAAACTCAAAACACTTCATGCGTAGATAAGTGGATAAAATGAAAAGTGAATTAAAAGTTTCCTTTAGTGACTCTAATGGTGAATATATCTAACTCATTCCCTATGACCCCTTATAAAATCTTATGATTGATAGTGTATAAACAGATACAAATCATTTAAACTATAAGATAAATAGTGGATAAATATCTAAATTATTCAAATCTGATCTTAATTAAATTATCGACAGTGAATAAACTTATTTACTACAAATTAGTCCGAGACGTTCAATATATATATTTTCACGAATTGCGAAATAAAACATTAATGACGAAAAATTATCTAATCGCAAAGCAAATGTGCCACCAGGAACACAAATAACCATAACGGCATCAGATTCAATAAAGAAAGCCGTAGTAGTCAGATCTTCTTATGGAAGCAAGGACGACTTATGCTCTTTCATCCGACAAGGGGAAATTATATTGCCAATGTTCCAATCAAGATGTAAGGGCAAGCTGTGCAAGTAGTTTTAGGATATTGGAACGAATCCATCGTGGGAACAGGACAAACACGAATTGGTGAAAAACTTTGTACGTACGCGTACGAAAGAGAAAATATTTTTGAATAATTGAACACCAAATATGAATTTCATGTACCCTAACCTGCAATATCTCATCTGAAGCAAATGAAGCAGTGATTTTGAAAACGTTTCTGAACAGGATAGATAAGAATTTCGCTAGCATTGTGTATTTTAGGAACCTAGAAAATTTAAGAGAAGCATTTTATTTACTGGAAGAAACTGTTCTGATAAAACATTATAATCCAAGAAACCAAAGACTCAACAGAAACCAAAAACTGATGACGAATTCAGAGAACCGAAAAAAATGATAATAACGGTGACGCAGCACAAAATCCAAGTCGGCGACAGGTTTTTAGAACACAAGGATTTTGAACATTCAGGAAGGCATAGAAATCGGGGTTATTCTGGCCGATACAGACAGAATAATGGCAATAATAAAAATTGTTGTTGGTAAAAATTTGGGCTATTTCAGAAACAACAGAACTGAACCTATGGAGGTGGATCATATTCAAAACACAGAACAAGCCATTTTTCACTCTCCAATCGAGGGGAAGATTTACCGATAGTTGAAGTGATCATCGTGAGCAAACTCACATGCCTATTTGGTACCGAATCAATAACGAGTGAAATAAATTGCTGAATGAAAATAGATTCCCACAATATGAACGATCGGAACTGTCAAAATCTATGTATTGTTATACACTTAGCGGTGTAACTGAAAACCAATCAGTAAATAATTATAGAACTGTCAATCGAATTTAACGACGACAATCTTATGAGCTGGAAATTAACGTCATTTAGATATGAGAACTTTGAAGGTTTGGTAGGTCAAAACATATTAAAACCAATGCAAGCGATTAAAAACTTGGAAGACGGATATTTGGAGGTCCACAATGTGAAAATTTCAAAACAAAGAAAATTTTTTGAATTTGTGTCAATAAAATTATAGTGAAATTCACACGATAGAAGCATTTGACGAAGAAGATATATAAGCAAAAGGAAGATAACTGAATTCTCAACTCATCTAGGCCATCATGAATTCGGTAGAATGCCGTTAGGGCCGAAGAATGCTCCAGCGACTTTTTAACAACCCATTAACTTTTTCCCAGATCTACTGCCTACTTGCGGCATATTTTAACAACGAAAGGTGTTAAACCGACTATGAACAAAATCGAAAATATTCAGAATCTTTAATTACCGGAGACAACGAAACGAATCAAGTCATTCCTAGAAACTTCTGGATAATCTAGGAAATTTGTGAGAGATTACGCAAAAGTTGCATCAGGTTTTACAAAGTATCTTAGAAAGAAAAAGAGAATCAACGTAAATAATCCTCAATCTATAGACGAATTTTAAAAGCTAAAAAATCTTCATAGAACCACCGGTTTCTTGAGAGAGGAAGAAGACGAAACGCATTTTACTTAGCTAAACAGAACAACTAAGAACTTTATAAGTGTATAAATCAGAAATGTCTATGCGGGAAAGAATGGTAAAATGCGTTGAATAATATAATAAGTCTTATCATTCCGCGATAAAAGTTAGACCTTTAGGTTTTGAACAAGGGAAAGCCAAAAATGAGGCATTAGAACAATAATTAAAAATTAAAGAAACAGTAGGATAAGCAAGTTGAATTAAAGCAAGGAGTATTATGAACAAATTAATTCAGAAGGCTATGCAAAAAACTTTAAAGCCTTGTGACATAAAAATGAGCCCAAGTACAGAAAGTAAAAATTTCGCAACATTCATCTCAGTAATATTGAAACATCGAAAAACTTTCAGGTAACGTGGACTTATAAAATTATAATAATAATAATAGTAATACTGATGCGACCGGCACATTTGACACTGACAATAGAGCAACTGAAAATCCAAATTTTTACGAACTACAACATAATTTTACACATAAATTTAATCAATACTTTTGGTGTAAATGTAAATAAAATTGAACCAATTGAAAGTAGACAATTTTTGCAAAATCAAGTAAATATGAGAAATAAAGTCTTGATAATCATACCTCACAGACAGACGAGGGCTCATCAACATTGTAGGAAAAGGACTAAAATTTGATTGCAATTTTAATAATTTGCATCATTTTGATAATTTTGTAAACATTTTCCTCGAGAAAATATAAATCTCTAAATATTTACTTTATTCATAAAACTCGGGAGAGTTTCAATCATAAGAAGGGAGGGATCTTGTCGGCTTCATCGTCACCACCACTAATACTGGATGCATCATTACCAATTGTAGATTGGTCAGCATAAAAACACAATGAACTCAAATTTCAACTTTCCATCATAGCCCAATTGGTAATTTATTTGATAATATTGCAGTTCAACATAATTGCACATGCGATTGCATTGACCTATATTCGAATAGAAATTTTTCTGTGAAGAAACATGTTTATGCTGACCACTTATTTTTAAACAATCAATAATGAAGATTGTATTATCTAGGTCAGGTAGCTGTTAAGTTGAATTATTGAACTCTGTTAATGGAGTCGCTACTTTAATCAATACTAAAACCGTCGTGAATTAACTCGAGCTGTTTTTCCTAATGGCATATAAACAAATGGTCGATAAAATTAAGCTTTTTTTGCATTATCTTGAAGCTTGAGATTTCAAGAATATCTGATGTAAGAGGCAAGTCGATATGTTGATGAATAAACCCGTTACAGCCGAAAGAGTGAAACCAGTTTAGTGCTCCCGTTTCCGTTTAAAGATTGAAGTATTATTGATTCAAACGAAATAAAGAGACAGCAGCTGTTTCGAAATCGATTTGATTTCTTCGTCAGTGTTTGTCAATTGAAATACAATGCCGACGATGGCAGGAAGATATTTTTCTTTGTTCATCAAATTAGAAAATCCCATTTCTTTCAGCAGTTATGTTGAACAATGATGTTACCCCATTATTGGAAGTAATGAACTTGTTGGGAATATCGGTCGGATCGGGAGCACACTTCCACGTTGCACAAGAAGACGAAACTCGCGTAGCAAAAGCCGAGCTGCGAGAGCAAGATTGAATACTCAAGTCAAGTCAAGTCAAAAAGCGCTTTATTAAAAATTTTAACATATTATATATAAAAACATAAAGCAAATTTTAAACTATAACAATAAAATATAAATACATACATAACATGGGCAGAAGAAAACGGCCAATATGAAACGGTATAATATCTGCCCAAGATATTATAATTCTTCGAAGCATGCGAGAAAAGGTTTTTAAGGGACAACTACAAGTTGCACAAAAGCGGACCTCAATTAAGGATTATTTTAAAACTATGTTATTTTGAGATATGTTACAGTTACAATAAAACCTGTCAAAGAACACAAATACGTACATACATTATATTCTCTTCATGAAATGTATTGTTTTATTTATTATGATTTTTTTCTATAATCCAGTAATCCGACACCCTCTGCTTTTTAATAGTACCGGATTACTGAGAGACGCCTGTCGTCAGTTAAGGTTATCAGAGGCCCTACGTCCACCTTTTTGACCGGAATCACCAAAATTTACGAATATTAAGACAAATTCACTAACACTAACTTAAAAATAATCATTTGTAGTAAAAATGAATGGGCAACAATTTGGTCATCAGAACTATGGTCACAAATATTACGATATTTGCTTGCTATAATTCAAGCACTTATATATATATATATATTTGATTTGCAAGTTATACGCTTTAATTAGTTAGTTAAGTTTTATGTGAAAGTGTCGGTTATAATATTGATGCATATTTTCCAATTTCAAGGCATTTCCCTTGAAATGCCCTCCAAGAAAACGTGTAAAAGTAGTGCATTTTTCAGCTGTTGTTAGTGATTTATGAATGTAGTTTTCGTATTTTTTGCCCATGATTGGATAGTACATTGTGCATTTTAAGTATATGCAATTGCGCGAAAGAGATTGAAATTTTGATAGAATTTCGATAGACACAATTTATATACTATACACAATATACTACACACTTTCGATATACATAATATAATATACACAAATACCAGGAACGAAAAGAGCCGAACATTTGAAAAGCTGCTGAAGGGCGAAAAAAAGATAAGACGCTCATGTACACGAGTGGCGCCTCCTTATATCTTATACCTCTATGGCCAATACGCAAGTATTGCGACTATATCTTTGTGACTATATTTCTTTTTTAAATTTTAATACTGTCAGTCCCACGGTCTGACGCCAGCCAAACGAAAAATCCAGTGCCGGTCCCAAGGGAACGACGCCCGTCACATGGGAAGTTCAGCCAAATTGGCTCAACGTGTTAACATAGTGAAATATATAATGGTTAGAATTTATATGCGCAAACTTGGTTTGCGCATGATTAGAATGGTTAGAATTATATGCCTGGGTTTCATGCAAGCACAGAACGCGATTATAAACCTGTATTAATTAGAAAAAGCATTTTTTGTTTTTGTTTCAAAGCAAAACTCCGAAAAATAAGGGGTTTTCCTCATTAAAATCGCCAAAATTTTTTAAGGTTCATGATTTCTGTGTAAGTCTGACCTCATAAAATCCTAGGATTTCCGCTTTCAGGAAACAAAAAAATAGTACGCAACGTTTCTGGAATGTATATTATCCTAGTGCAATCTGTAATCGGGCTTGAGATAACAATTCAAGCAAGAGTATCAATTCTGGGAGGTTGATCTTAGTCCTTATCATGGAGAAAGGATGCATTCAAGTATTCAGGTCTAAATAATGATTATAGTGTGTGTGAATGATGAATCCATATTAAGAAAAATTATAACAGTAACTCAGAAATTGTCGTAAAGAAATAAGCAAATCTATTTGCTGTCTTTTCTTATTCTCTTTTGTCTTATTTCTAATTCGTGAGAATGACACCAATCTAATGTTCTTTAAACATGATTAAGCTGGCAGCTACCAGCTGCTATAAGATTTTGGGAATGGTTTTGTGTAATAGAAATCAGGAAAAGCGTTAGTGATAGGCAAATATATTTTATCCAGAATTATGTTATTACCATCCCGTGCAAAAATCGTTTCATTATTTTATCAAAGCTTATTGAATGTTTACAGGCGGAAAGAGTTTATATACTTTTATGTCTACTCCATCGATTTTACATGTTTTGGATAGAAATGGAATTTATGTCAGAAAAATATTTATGTAATGAAAACTCAATATACTTTCCATTTCAGAAATTTCCGGATTTAAAATTCAAATATGTTGAAGAATCGGAGCCAGAAAGTTTTTTTATTCCGTACCTATGGACTTTAGTCTGCAAGTATGGATGCGTACACCTGAAATCAGATTGTATTGAAAGATTACAACTGTATAATAATGTACTTTGAATAAAATTAAATTTTTCTTTTGAAGATTTGGACGGTATTTTGAAAATTGTAAATTTTGCATTCAATAGTGTTGATATGACTATTTAGTCCTTCCATACATAATAAATCATAAGTTTTTATATAAATAAAATTATCCATCCCATAAATACCATCCCTCAAATTCATATCATATGCAAGCAAGCGTTATTTAAGAGAATACATGCAGACTTTTTCTGTTGGTACATGTAAAACTGGTTCAAAAAGTTCTCATAACGATCTTTGGGCAGCAGGAGCTTTTGAACATTAAAATGAATTAAATATTAACAAATGGTTAACTTCAAGCCAACAAAAATGCACTGCAGGCAGGCAAAGTTCTGGAATCAGCTTTTTCTGTTGAAGGGCTCGCAGTGTGTTACTGCGTAAGTCCTTTGAAAATACTAAAATACGCAGTAAATGATAGCTTAATTGCAGTGAAGAATTTCGCAACAATGATATGAACGATTGATAAAGGGAAGCTACCTTATTACCTGATGCAACTCTCCTATGACAGCACCAGGTAAGATTCCTGTATTTCATATCTCTGATTTGGAATACGCTTTAGAAAATGAGATGAATCAGTACTACTGTCGCCAACGATTCGGGCAGTTCTTTACTTTTAAGGCGACTGTAAGTAGCTAAGGCGGAACCAAATGAAAATTTCTGATTGTGTTTTTGTTACAATTTCGCTTCACTCTCTTTGCTGAGTTATTGTATTGATCTCTAAGGGTCAAGATGAAGGGTGGAATGATGCAAAGAGAGAACTAAGTACATATTAAAATAAGAATACAATTTATTTATAAAGGCATGTACTTATTGTAGTAGAATGTGGAGGCTTTTTACTCGTGTGGAAGAATTTTTAGAATGCGCAATGGTCCTACACCACACACTAAATACCTACCCTGTCAACCTGAAAAATTTTCTTTGACTGAAGTTTCCAGAGAACTTAGCAGTATCCATATCCTCTACCGGCAAAAAATATGTGGTATAGGAATTGTCTACTTCTCCCGTACAAATCATGCATGCACTAAACATATAAATTAGCAATTCATAGCATATTCGCCTCAACATTGTAAATTTGCTGTCCTGGTATTCGGTTGACCGCGTGATCTGCTTGGGATTGTTATCGGAGAACAGGAAAGTATGAAAGGTAATGCTTTTGGGCGTCTGTTAAACAACTTTGAACCGCTGAAAAGCATGTAACAACTGCAAGTCGATTAACGCCAACGTTATCAGAGAGTACAAGCAATCGATCACAACGTAAAGAGGAAATAAAAGTAAGGCGGTAAAACGTACAAATTGTAAAACAAAATTTAAGAACATAACATTTTCTTTCTGGTATATGATTTCTCCAGTTGAGTTCAAACGGTATGTGAATGAATTCCAAACTTTTAGTAAATTGTCAGTAAAGGTTTCGCGAAGAATGATTCAAATGGATAGTGAAATGTCTGGATGACAAAAACTTTTAAAATTGAACATCTCTGAGAGGCAACTCTCAAACAGCTAGCAGAATAATCCCTCCCCTGAACTATGTTGCAATCACACTTTTCAAACCTCTAAGCACAAAAGAAATATAATAACGCAAATGAATAACACATATGCGTTAAATACTTTCACAAATAGCTTAAACGATCGGTTGGGAAACCCTGCGATTTTTGAGATGTCTAAGCATTTTGGGAAAGACGTATTTCCTATCCTTGAGTTAGAGAAAGTATAAGTAACGTCTTCCAGTACGATGATGCTCATCAACCATACTATAATGATGGTAATGGTAACAATAGCAGACAGTTAAAACAATCATACCGATTATAATATTACTAACGAAAAAGAAACGTTGATTCAAGAAAACAACAGCAAATCCGATTCTGCCTTGTAAGAGCTAGGGTAACCGGAACAATAGATAGAGCAATAACAATGAAATTTAAAAATATATTTCTTAGTTATCTTATGTCGAGTATGTGTTTTTAAAATAAACGAGAATTAGAATGAATCTACGTAATGATTTCATATCGGCACGACGATCTTGGTATGAAATTTATTATGAAGGAATTCAGGTTTTTCACACTCGTTAGTGAGTATGATTAATTGATACGAAGTCATGAAATTATTTAATTGTTATTACATTACAATTTAAAAAGCTGAATAATTTATAGATTTGATCTCTGCTTGATGTAGATTCATTTTCACTTCATTAGAAAACAAAATAAAATTTAGATTTAAATACTCATGACGCCGTTTCAACACACTATATCTTTTTCGTTTCGATACTCAAGGGTTTTTCTTTAATTGTCTGAAGAAAAATCCGAACATCGAAACGGTGTAATGAGGGATTAAATGAAACCAATAAAAATCATGTAGATAATAAGAATTTTTTTAATATACTGATAATTAACGAAATGTTAATAAGAGCGCTTTCAATTGACACCTGATCAACTCTTAGTTATAATTTTATAGTTACAGCGAATCAATTGATAATTTCGCTTTTAGGCACACCGTTGATCGTTCATTGAGTAAAATTGTACGCGGATTTAAAAACGTGAAATTATTTTGTAAAAGCGATAATTAATCAAAGTGAATAAGTAATGGTGAAATCGGTGAAATAGTAATTAAGCTAATAAAGTGAAGTGTTAGTGCAATTTATTTGAGGAACTCAATAAATTATCGGACAATTTTAAATTAATTCGTATGTGGTTTCACTTCACTTGCAAGAACATTTGCGAAGCAAAAAGGTCGCGAACCTGAAAAAGCGCAGCACTGGTGTAAGAAACTGGGAATATTCTTGCAATAGTGAAGTGAACACAAGCGAATACTTAAAAAAAAAAATTGCGAACACTGTTGGTGAACTTTTACATTAAAGACAAATCGTGAGAAAAATGCCGCGTAAAATTAACTTTGCCGGAACTAAAGGAGGAATTGGAAGCGGAACATTTACACCGAAGGACGAAGGAAGCAAGGCTAAACTAATCACCCGGTTAAACGAAGCGCTGGCAGCGGAAGGGATCGATCCGGAGTCGTTCAAGTTTCTGGACTTAAGATCTGATCTAGGTGAGCTAAGCCAAAAGCTTAACCTTCAAATTAAAGGTTTCGAAGAAAGGATGGACAAAGTGGAAGAAAGGATGAGCAAAGTGAAAACGTTGCGGGAAGAGATTGAAAAAATAAAGGCAGACTTAAAGCAAGCCAAAGTAAGATAACGAGTAGCCTGTCCCAGATAGCAAGTAGCCTGACCCCGATAGCGAGTACAGCTAATATCTCAATAAGGAATGTAAAAGCTCCAAATTTGGATGGACAAATGGCTTAAAGCATTTACATAACCCGGTCTGAAGCTGCCGCTCAAACAAACTACTGGAATGAGGAGGAGCGAGCAACAGCATTAGCTCTTGCCCTGAGAGGTGCAGCTGCTGCAATACTTCAAACTATCCTCGCCGAGTCGCAGTCAAGCTCCATCGCTATCATGAACGAACTCGACATGAGGTATGGAGATAATCACCTGAAGCAGACCTACAGATCGCAGCTACGCAACCGGATGCAAAAACTAGTCAAAACCCTACAGCAATTATCCCAGGAAATTGAAAGACTTGAACTTTTGGCTTACCCAGCATACGGCTTATTGTTAAAATTTCGAAGCAGCCAAAACAACTGCTCGTAGTACAGCCAGGTACCAGGAGATTACAACAGAAGAATGCAGATGTGAGCGTGTCGGCATGAGCAGGAAGTCAAAGGTGTATGTTTCACCTACATGCTGGAGTTATGGTGGACGGTGGCATATGACTACAGAATCACACATCGGAAAGATGGAGTACATGGGAATGTCGACGCTTTATCTGGTCGCCCGTATCAAGCTCATTGTAAACATTCCCGAAGATACGAGGAAAAGGAACAAGGTGTGGTTATGCGTATAATAACGACTGAAGTCGACGAGCGTTGGACGCAGCACGAGCTCCGTCCGACGTTGGACGCTCAGCTAGCCGACGACGGTATTGGACCACTGTTGGTATGGAAAGAGACAACAAGACTTCCCGAGTGGAAGGATATACCAGCACGCGGCACAGTGTTAAAAGCTATTGGGCTCAATGGAACTCCCTTGAGGTTGAAGATGAAATTTTGACACGGAAATGGGAATTCGGCAGACGGCACTTCACATAGGATGCAAATTGTTCTTCCTAAAAGGAACATCGGGTGATTACCGTGGGGCGATCTACACCCTGACGAGGGTGCGATAAAGATTCTACTGGCTCCACACCCGAGACGGCGTACTTGACTGGTGTCGTAAGTGCACGATATATGCTTCCGTTAAAGGCCCAAATCGATGAACGAGAGGGCAAATGCTGACGTATAACGTGGGGGTACCATTCGAAAGAATAGCTGGGGATATCGCAGCGCCCTTTCTCCTAGTCTGAATGGGAAAACCGGTATATACTCGTTGTGGCTGATTACTTTAGTAACTGGCCAGAAGCATGTCCAATTCCCAACCAGGAGGCATCCACTGTAGCGGAGCAAATCGTTTCACAGTGGGTTAGTAGGTATGACGTAGTCTGTGAACTGCATTCAGACCAAGGCTGAAACTTCGAGTCACAACTTTTTGCCGAAAAGTGTGAGCTGCTGGGAATACGGAAAACGCCAGCGAATTAAGGCAGCGTTTGAATCGAATACACCAATTGGTGCTGAAGCAAATCGAGTCGATTACTGACCGCGTAAAGTCCTGATAAGACTTAATGGCAAACTCATCCGGACGACTTAGTGTGCCTGTATAATCCACGGCGTCGAAAAGGCAGATCTCCAAAGTTGCAACCGAATTGGGAGGCACTCTGCCGGATCATCAAGCAAATCAGCATTGTGGTATACCGGATACAGGAGCACCGGAAGCCAAAAGCGAAAATGAAAACTGTGTACCTGGATGGCGTTGCCCCATATTATCAGCACGAAAACGTTGAGACAGCTAATGTTTCAAAAATTTTTTCGGGGCGAAAAAGATATAAGTTGGGGATAGTGTAACTTGTTCGAATAATGTTACGTACCAGTGCGTACGTACGTTAGTCGCCCAAAATGCAATTCGCAAACAAGTCTCAATAACAAATACATGCATAATTCGCGAAGGGGATCATGACGTAAGGACATTATGTGCATTGAGTTCGACAATGCATTTGCCAATGACTAAGCGCGTAACTAATGTTGAAATAGTGAGTAAAATTATACGCTGATTTTAAAACGTGAAAGTGATTTTGTTAAAGTGATAATTAATTGAAGTAAATAAGTAATAGTGAAATCGGTGAAGTAGTTATTAAGCTAATTAAGTGAAGTGTTAGTGAAATTTATCGGAGGAACTCAATAAATTATCGGACAATTTTAAATTAATTCGTGTGTGTTTAATTCACTTGCAAGAACATTTTCGAAGTAAAAAGGTCGAGCACATGAATAAGCGCAACAATATATATATAGACAAATAAATCAGAACACATAGCCGGTAGTACAAATAGCGTATTTGTTTCGTTCGATACGGCTACTGCCTACTTTGTATTATACTTTCTTTCTTGACAACAAATATAATGAAAAAAGTGGTATCATGAAATTACAATAATTAGCGAAGCAGTCATGTGTCATATGTATTTTTGTTTTGATAAGAAATAGCGTACCTTTCATCGGTTCCTACAAAAAAAATAACCATAATTCAATTGATGATCATTGCTGCGCTTCCATTCAAAAAAGATACAATTATAATTGATTTAAAATTAGACTTTGAATGGAAAGCATTACAGAAGCAGTGGTCCATTCAAAATAATTTGTTGTGTGAATTTTATCACACTTGTGGAGGATTTTATTTACATTATTGACATGCAGGCGAATGAAATGGAGTAAAATAATATTTAATCCATTGTGTAATTCACACTGTGATCGCATTGTCACTGCCTAAATAATTGACATGAAAGAATATAAAGTAGTCTATTCAGCAAACTCTAATCGTATACATACATATAGCTCAAGTATCTTTTTGAGTTTCGCACGAACCATGTCGAGTAATTTTTCGAAAGAAGAGGCAACGACAGTTAAACTTTCAAATAAACTGCCATCTTTGCTTTCGAACTTTTTAAACATTGCTATTGAGTTACATGCGTTATATTGAATTATTTGTAGGTTTCTAGCTAAGAAATCAAAATGATATAGTTGAGAGCTTTGCTTTAGCCTGAAAGCAGCATCTGCACCACTTTCCAAGATTCCCCCGTGGACCTCAACCTATCGTGTGAGGGAACAACCGATTGTATATGCAATATTAGAAGCATGTGCAATATTAGAAGCACATGATAGTAGTTAATTAGGCCGCCTTTTGTTTCCGAAATCATAAACAGTAGATTTCTTCTTTCGATTTAATTGACACCAAATCGAAAAGTAAAATATATAGTTCTAAAGTAGTCAGAGGACATTCGAATTATGGCAGAGCTGTGGATTTATGAGTACCTGAATAACCTGACTTATGTTCTTCAGCACATTCTATACTATATTCTGAAGGTCGAATTTGGTTTTCTTTTTCGAATTTTATCACAATGAAGAAACAAAGGCTTAAAGGACGTGTTCCATTTCTCTAGCTTCGATTGCTTGGCAGCGGTTTGTAGAAGGACACTGTGACGGGTACACACTCGGAGCAGAAGGTTCTAATCAACGTTCAGAACGCTCTAGTCAACTACAGATTACGCTATAGATATGCAAAATTTTAATTTATTTTATTTCAAATATTCTCTAACTAATGTCAACGGATTATCGTAGCGAATATTTGCATCAAAACACACTCATCACGTGTTCTTGATCACTTCTATCTAATATATTTCGCCAAGCAACGACAACGATCTCCAAACGTGCAAGAATTTTCATTAATTTATTCTTAAATTTCAAAATGTGAAAATATCTTAGTTAAAAAGGAATTCAATATAATCGTGCAGATCGAAAAAGTATTAGAAAGATATTACAAATTATTTCCAAATTAACTACAATACTAAAAACAATTTCAGCAAAAAGCAATTTCAGGAAAGGCGCTACTCTGTGAAATTGAATCAAGTTCCAGGATTTATGCAAAGACGCTACTTTATGAAATTTGAATAGTGAAATTAGAATCACGTACCAGGATTTATGCAAGGTGTATGTCATAGAGGTATAAGATATAGAGGCCTTATCCGTGCACAGGAGCGTCCGAAGTTTTAAACTTATCGTTTTTTCCCTTCATCAGCTGTTCAAATGTTCGGCTCCATTCATTCCTGCCATTTGTGTCGATTGCAGCATGATAATCGTCCCACCTTGGAGAATAGCGATAGCAGTGGAACTGGAATTTCGGATGCCGGAGCTGGTGATGGGGCTGATTAAAGTTTGAAGGTTACGTAGACGATTATGATGAAAACGATTTCCCGGGTTATCCATAGGATGAGGGTAGCAGTGCCTTTGCTGTTCGTTACATTTTCATTGATGTCGCTTCAGAGTGATGTTCTCCTGGTTTAGGGTAAGGTTGATTTCGTTAAATATTATAGGGTGAATCGTGATATCATCCTAGAAGGTCCTCGGATGTTCTTCGTATGTGATGCCATTAACTTGGAAGCTACAATTTTTAAAGTGAAGTAACATGTTTTCGAAAATAGTTTACGGGCTGAATGGGCAATCTGAAGTGATGTTTGTTTCAGGTGTGTTAATGAAGCTTTGGCTCAGGTTCATAAATTTCCATAATATGGTGTGTGAGGCTGTAATCGCAATTATCTGCCTCTTTCGTAATTAATTTTGCAATGCAAGTAGTTTGTGTGTTTAGTAGATTCATCGTTTTATTGCAGTAAAATATGTTTTCCATATCTGTACATCTGGTATCGAATAGTTGAATATCTTTAAGGTTTAAGGCCGTATAGGGCTTGGTATGGATCTTATTGGAGTCGTGGAATGGAATAGGTATTACATGGAAAAATTCATAGAAAGTGTTTTTGATGATCGGGGACTAGAATGTTAAAGATGTAATGAGTGCCATTCAGATAAGCTTACAGGCCTAATAATTCGTAAATGTGTTCCTCCAAGACTAAATTTCTCAGAATTTAGTATTTGTTTTGAGATTAAGATATCTCTATCGCTACGATCGTCGTATATAGACGACATCCGCACGAAGTTCTGTGTGTACGAGCGTCTATGGACAAAATCCACGCGACGATTCGTGTGTATGAGTGTCGCCTATAGACAGTATCCGCGTAACGAACTGTGTAAAGTTTATTTTATAAATATATTTTTATTGTTAACAATTGAAATATCTCCACGTGCTTTTGCTTAACAATTAGAGAATTGTATGATCAAGAGAAAGACGAAGATGCACCGAACAGTTTAAGTTCGAACACCAGTTTACCTAAGCGCGATACACACTTTCCGGCATAGTGCTGCATACGGTGACACGTTCAGCGGTGTCACTGAAACGGAGCACACTGCCGTAGCGAAAAGGTTTATCCTGACTAATATTGCTTCTGCTTTGTTCGTTAAGTGGTTGTATAGAATATCGATATTCTACTTAATTTGGTAAAGAATTTGTATTTGCTGGATAAGGTGGTACTCTTGTCTTATTCCGTTATTAATAATTTCTCGAATGCTTTCCAGGTAATTTGTTATTACATCTTGTGGATTAATATGGCCTCTGACGATTTCAAATCTTCGAATCATTTTAAGATTCATGACTGCTTGCTGGTTCAATTCATTTTGAAATATTGATTGGGCTCATGATATTATTTCTTTTTGTTTATTTAACAGTGATGCGTCGTCCGCATCCAGATTTCCGGTGATAAATTTAATAATGCTACCAAGTTCGTAGATTAATCCTCGCTTATTTCTGTTTCTGGGAAGGAGGGTGTTTAATTTTGTTCTTACCTCTTCAAACTTTAAAGATGTCGTAGTTAAGGAGTTGTCCAGGGCATCTTTCATTTTATCAATGGCTTCTTCCTATATACTAAGTCTTATTATGTCTATCAGATTGATGTTTTCTTTGATTAGTTTAGCGGCCCATATTTTCAGTGAAAAAAGTCCAAGGTTGTTCCGTAAGTCGTGAATCTCATGTTTCTGTCCCATTGCCAAAATTGCCCTGACATTTAAGTTTAGATTTGTGTATTTTCTTGTTATTATCTGTTATACCGGTTACCTCATTACTGATTTTGATTTTCTGCTTTTTAAATCTTAGAGCGATTTTATTTCGTATACATTCTTTCCTAAAAATAGTTTCGTTCTCTTCGAATACTTGTGGATCTTCACGGTTTGAGTTTAACTGTTCAATGTTTCGGTTTGTTAGTTTGTCGGATTTTTCTTTAATTTGCTAGTAAATTACGGCTCGAAATTCGTTACATAGGTCGTTAAGGGTAGTCGTGTTCGTTATTATAAGTCAATTCTCTATTGAAGGTGTAGGTTCTATTAGTAAATAGTTCATAGGGGCTTTATTTTATAGCAGAATGTATAGCATTATTATAAGTTATCAATGAATCGTTTAATATGTCACTGTGGTCAATATCGAAGTGTTATTTTTTCCTTTCGGAGTAAATAATCCTATAGACTTCTGTTGGGGTAGAATGTGGTCTCTCAACGAACGCATTGCTACTTGATCATTGAATAGAGGTTACATTGAGTTCAATACTATATTGGTTGCAGAAGTCTTTGAATATTAAAGACGTCATTTCTGTTCCTTGATCGGCGAGAATTTTCCTTGGTGTTCAATGAAGGCTAAAGAAGTGTCTCAAACTTTTATAATTTTAAGACTGCTTCGTGATTCGAGTGTATAAGCAGCGGTAAATTTTGAGAAACGGTCGATATGTGTAAGGATAGAAATGTCTAAGTGAATGCAATCTATAGATTTCAGAGGGTTTTCTGTTTGCTGAAATTAAATTTTAGGTGGATTCCGGTCGTATTTTAGAGTCTGGCAAGTTTACACTTGATAATTCTTGTGACTTTACTTTTTAGGTTGGGAAACTAATAGGTCCCTTTGAGGTGTATAACTGTTTCGTTAACGCCTCTGTGGTTACTTTTGTTATGATAGTCTTGGATATTTTTGTCTTGTTCATCTTCTTCTGTCACATCCGAAAAAATTTCCATGCAATGTATCACTTTTTAATTTGAAAAGTGTTTCGAATAATTAGATTCGAGTAATCTCAATATGTCGTCGTCTAATAGAATTGCCGTTAGTTTGTGGGGACCAGGTGAAGAGTAGTCGTAAACGTACGAATGTTAATGTATAAATGTGTCTATGTCTGTAATGGTATATGGTCGAGTGTTGCGACAACGAAACCGTGTCTAGGAAGGCAGATAGAATTGAGAAGTCAATATATACACGTGTTCCTCTACAAGATAATTCAAAGTCTAATATTTGGCTATTCTTTTATTATTTCATAAATAGTAAGTTCATGTGAAATACAGTGTTTGATTTCTCTCTCTTCCCAGGATACTGCACCAGTTATTCTTTAAACATTTTGGTAAGATTTTCTTCTGTGAAAGACGGAAGCCGGAACGTTCTGGGTTGTTGGTTCTAAATAAAATTTGTGTTGATATTAGGGGTCCTCTGTCTGTTGTTGTTAGAATTATTTTTAAATTGAAATTGTTTATTGGGTGTTCTGAAGTTCATATGTCGTCATCGAGGTTCTCCTCTGCTGAGTGTACCGTGGAAATGTCATTATTGGTTAAACGGAGGCATGACCCGTCTGTAAATCGGCCATGTTAAGTTCCTCATTACCAGTAAAAAGTGTGTTTTACTTTTACTTTTATTCTGGTAAGAGCGTCAGCGGTTGTGTTTAGACTTCCCTTTTCATATTGAACTTGTTAGTCAAACTTCAAAAATTTGTGACGCCATCGATTTAAATTGGGGTTTGGATCTTTAAAATACATTTACCACCTTACATTACACCCTTTACATTTTACCATTTACCTATAGGATTCTGCGATAACACTTCGCCTATTGCGAAGTCACTCGCATCAGTGGTTAGAATAAAGGGTTTCTCAAAATCACGATAATGCTGGATGGGGTCATTCATTTGTAGGTTTTTGCGCTCCTTGAATGATGATATGAATCTTTCTTTGAGTATTTCTTTCCTGCTTTCTTTAAACATCCAGTAAGTGGATTTGTTAAATACGAAAAATCTTTGATGAACTTCCGATAAAAGCCAAGTAGAGCTATTATTTCCTTTGGGATAGGGAATTCTTTTGTTGCATTTTTCTTATCCGGACTAGGCTTCGCACCTTCTGTTGTTACAATGTGTCCAAGGAATGCGATCTCTTTGTGCATAAACTCGGCCTATGTTTTTTTTTTTAGGGTAGGGAGAGGTGAAGGCTATTTACGCCCTGAGTGTCGGACTCCCAGTGGACCTACTGGACTACCGACTAAATACCTCCCCTGTCAACCGGAGCGCCTAGCCTGGAACCGTTTGACACATTACTTCGGGCTAGGCCTCCCAGTTGGATAGAAAATAGGAGGAGGATTGCTAGAGAAGGAAACCCTCCACTCTCGACGCCTCCAGCCGATCAAGTATGCCTTTTTTCATTACTAAGATTAACCGAGCGTAATGTGCCACTTGATTCCATTTGTCAAATGATTTCAGCATCTCTTCGATTGGGTTATCTGGATGGAGCTCTCCCACTTTTTTCGGCAAGATCACCGCGCTCTTTGTCCCATCTTCTGCATGAAAAGAAAGTATGACAGGCGTCATCCTTCACACAAATGCAGAATATCCAATCTGGAGACCGTGACTTACCTATCTTGTGCAGGTAAGACTGAAAACAACCGTGTCCACTCAGTAGCTAGGTCAGGTAGAAATCAGTCTCACCATGCGTTCGACTGAGCCACAATCTCAAGTCTTTGATGAGCCGAGCGGTCCATCTTCCTTTCAGCTCACGTTCCCATGATTGTTGCCATTCGTCGAGAGTGCATCGTCTTTCATCGCGAGCAACTTTTTCTTTATTACCCTCGTGCCTGCGGAGGTACACTCTATTGCGCTCTCTAGCAAGGAGGGCGATTGGTATCACCCCTGCAATTACCAACACCGCTGGCTCAGAGACTGTACGGTATGCTGATGCAATCCGCAGTGCTCCTCGTCTCTGCACCTGTGCCAGCCGTTTTCGGTGCAGTTCCTTGTTGAGAGCTTCACTCCATATCTCTGCTCCGTAAAGAAGCGTAGATTGCACGACACTACATTAGCAGACGCCATTTTGTTGGACTTGGTCCCCCATGATTGGCCATTATTCGACTAATTGCCGAGACCCCTGATGCGGCCTTGTTTGTCGTTGCCTTAATTTGCTCCGAGAAACTCAGTTTAGAGTCTATCAGCAAGCCCAGATACTTGACTGATAGTTTCGACTCTACTAATGCGTCCCCGACTTGGACCATTCTTACTCTGGGGATCCTCTTCTTGGTCAGGATGACCACTTCGGTTTTCTCTAACGCTACGTTAAACCCGTGAGTGTTCATCCAGCTCCCCAACCGGCGCATTAGTACATTCAGCCTTAATTGCGCTTGATCGACCGTGCGCCCAGCCACTAGTACCGCAACGTCATCTCCATAGCCGATCAGTCGCGACTCTTCCGGCAGTTCAAGTCTGAGCAGTCCGTCGTAGGAGACGTTCCACAAGTCCGGACCAAGGATGGAGCCTTGGGCCACACCTGATGTGACTAGCATACTCCGGCAACCTTGCACCGTGTATTACATCAGGCTGCGATCCTTCAGGTAGTTTCGGACTATCCGCATCATATATTCTGGAACTTGGAAAGAGCTTTCCAGGGCTTCCAGAATATCCGTCCATCTAGCGGAGTTGAAAGCATTCTTTATGTCCAGCGTCACTAGAAGGACTACCCGACGGTTGGATCGACTGCGTGCCTCCGCCTGTTGGACCGCACTTACCACTTTCACAACTGCATCTATAGTGGAACGTCCCGTTCTGAAACCATACTGCCTTGGCGAAAGATCCCCAGTGGCGTGGATAACGTTAGCGAGTCTTCTCTTTATCAGTTTCTCGAGCACTTTCCCGGCCGTGTCTAGCATGCATAACGGTCGATATGCTGACGGCGACTCGGGATTTCCCTTCCCCTTGCTGATCAGCACGAGTCTTGCCGTCTTCCAACGCTCAGGGAAAACGCGTTCCCGCAAGCAGGCATTGAACGTACTGAGCAGCAAGTCAAGAACTGCTAGTTCCAGTTCGTTTCTCGTGAAGAGTGGACAGTCTGATGTTGTTTCCCTGTTGGCGGTATCAACGCGGACGGGATGTTGGGAAAAAGTATTATCCCGTACTATCTCGTCCATCATTCCCGCTTCAAGTACGCAGGGAGCCTGTAGAGAGCCGAGCTTCCGCATAACTGGTTTATAGCCCAAGCCTCACGGGTCCCTGTTCACGTCTTTGACTAGGTTCTGCCAGCAACGGGCCTTACTCCTGTTACTCAGTTTGCGAAGGCATTTTCTGGCCGACCGATATACTGCCATTCTGGTGCATGCCTCGTCCTGGCTTCGCGCTCGTTGAGCTTCTCCAGTACACTGGAGGCTTTCCGTGTCTAGGTCTACGGCGGGGCATAGATGACTTACAAGCGGAGATGATGGTATTCATTGTGTAGTTCACCATGTCCCCAGCAGTCAGTTCTCTGCTCCCCGGCGATGAGCCAAGCGGTAGTAAGCATGTCATGAGCGTGTCGACAAACTTCTCCACGTCCATCCTCTCAGTATTCCACACGAAGGTGGAGCGCTGAGTGTCTGGGAGTTTAGGAACGTTGTCGCGGATCTCGAATGCTATGTACTGATGATCAGTGGCTGAATAGTCTTCTAGAACTCTCCAATTGTGTGTCATAGAGGAGAGGGACTCCGAGGCGAATGTCACGTCCGAGATGGTGCCCATGCAGCCCAAGCGGCGGAAAGTGGGAGTGTTACCAGTGTTCACCACGGCTAGCCCTACTCTGGCTGCCATCTCCAGGATTCGATTCCCCCTGGGATCTGACTTAGGCATGCCCAATTTAATGGCCTTGGCGTTAAAGTCTCCCCCGATAAGAACATGACCTTCTGTGCTCAAGCCGGTGTCCTCAAAAGTGTTGAGCTTCGCCTGGAAAGATGTTATTGGTTCGTTCGGTGTCAAATACACAGTAAAGAATGTTATTCCTGGGCAACGGACCCACACGAAACCATCTTTTCGCCCATGGCCCCGAACTCTCAGTTGGGTGCTGTTCGAACCCATATGGCACAAGTACCAGATTCATCAGGATAACATGCTGATGAGTTTTTATCTCGGTGTTGTTCGCTAAGCAGCAATAGATCGGCTTTCATATCCCTCGCGAATTTGTCAAGCAGGTCTTGGGCGTTTGAGCTCCGATGTACGTTTATCTGTAGGACACGGGTCATTGCAGAGCTGCTTTGGCTTTGGTTAGGGCTTCTTTGAATACCCGACTCTTCCCTGTCCCTGGAATATGTCTCAGGTCATCAGGTCTGGGATCAGCGTTCTCGCAGAGGATACAGTGCGCCTCTCCCGTGCATTTTGTTCTTTTATGTCCTGCGTTGCCGCATTTATAGCACAAGGAGCTCCTATGAGGCCCTTTGCAGCCTTGTGCTGTATGACTGTAGCTTAGGCATTTGAAACAGCGGAGAGGAACTGCTCTCCGCTGTATTTTGCAAACCACCCAACCTATTTTTATTTTGCCCATGCAGAGGAGTTTTTCGGCATGTTTCTCGGTTAAGTAGACTATGGCCATGCGCTGCCCTCTGTTATTTTCAGGGGTTAGTCGTAATTAGATCCCAGTTAATTCGGGTGAAACCCTTTTGAGGCACTCTTCCACCTCCGTCCTGTCCGTAACGCAGTCAATGTCCCTGATTTCGAGGGTGGCCATTGGTTCAAGTGAAGCTACTGTTGCCTTTTCCCCTAGAGCCTTTTTGACTGCATCCCGGAATGAGTCGTTATTTGTTGTCTCAGGTCCAAATTCTACAAGGAGGCCACCAGATTTGGTTGGTCAGATGGTTTTGATGGCAGTTTGAGTGTCATCGGGTCTTACAGCTCCCTTGATTTCCCGCAAAACGTCTGCGTAAGTTCTCCCATCCCTCGGTTTGACCAGCAGTACATGCCTTAGGGTTTTGCGGCGTGGCTTACTTCGTGGTTCTTGTTTGGGGTATCTTTTCCTTTGTCCCCAGGAAGGAGATTATCATTAGTGACTTTTCCGAGGAGGAGCCTTTTGGACGCTTTTTTGGTGGCGTTGGTTGCCACCACCTGGAATCCATCATTCGACGTAATCTGTCTGTTCGCTGCTTCATCCTTCCTGCTTTTGTCTCGGTCCCCTTGGATTGGTAGCGAAACTCTTTTGGGAGCGCTATGCGCGGGAATAACTTGCGTTTCGACCGAGGTACTGGTCTTTTGCTCTTCCTCCGCTTTTAGCCATTTGCGTCTGTAGTGCCCGATACGGTCTAAGAGCTCTTCAAGCTCTAAAATACCGTCCCTAATGTCCTTGCTGATGTTTTTCTGGGTATTGCAGGAAGCTTTGATCTTTTTAACTGTGTTTCCTGCCTTACGCATGAGGCGTTCTTCTTCGTGACGATCCAATACAATGAGATTGTCCTGCGCCTCGTTTTGAGGCGGGCTTTTTTTGCTAGCGTTAGGATCTAGAGCTTTGATGGCATCAGAAGCAGTGTCAGTGTCGGCATCGCGTCGAATCATGTTCTGAAAATCATCGGTGGTTTCTCCCTCCGTGTGTTTCCCAGGTATTAGTTGTTCATGCTTTTCCCCTAGTCTTACTGGACTTTCCGGTGTGCGTATTGTTTCTTTGGCGTCCGAATGCCGCCAGTATTTCTGGTTGGTAGAGGCTCTCTGCCTTTTTGTGTTCGTTCGTACATTTGTCGTCTGGGTTTGGTAGTTTGCTCGATGTTTTTGATTTTGTTTCAGTTGGTATTAATTTGTAAGGCATCATGCTAAAAGGGTCCCCCCACGGAGCCGCTATCTCCACTCGTATGTGTAGTCGCCTAAATGGTCCCATGGGTGTCTGTGCAAAGCAGGGAGGCCATGCACGGGTTGGCACCAGCCTTTATGGGGACAGGTGCTCAGAGCCAGACCAGCGTTAATCGGGAGTTCGTCTCAACCGAACATACACCACCAACTTAATGGTGCGAGCTTCGAACGTACTCCGAGGCCTGCCAAGTTTTTACCGGGACGGAGACGGTACGATACTTATATTGGAGCCGTTCGCGCACGAGTTTCACCTCGGTGGTACTTGGTCCTAAATATCGTGTCCGCCAGCCCAAGTGCGCCAATTGGAATTCGTTGGTCGGTTCGTTTTTCCAGAGTCGTTTTCCGCTGGAAAGGGCTTGCAGTGACCTCCAGGTCCTCGGGTACGTGGGGGCGACACTCCCCAAAGAATACTGGCTTCTAGGAGTACTCCTGTTGACCAGCATTCTCCCTGCGGGGAAGACTGTTTAGAATTCCCTTTTCATATTGAACTTGTTAGTCAAACTTCAAAAATTTTTGACGCCATCGAATTAGATTGGGGTTTGGATCTTTAAAATACATTTACCACCTTACATTACACCCTTTACATTTTACCATTTACCTTTAGGATTCTGCGATAACACTTCGCCTATTGCGAAGTCAATCGCATCAGTGGTTAGAATAAAGGGTTTCTCAAAATCACGATAATGTTGGATGCGGTCATTCATTTGTAGGTTTTTGCGCTCCTTGAATGATGATATGAATCTTTCTTTGAGTATTTCTTTCCTGCTTTCTTTAAACATCCAGTAAGTGGATTTGTTAAACACGAAAAATCTTTGATGAACTTCCGATAAAACCCAAGTAGAGCTATTATTTCCTTTTGGGATAGGGAATTCTTTTGTTGCATTTTTCTTATCCGGACTAGGCTTCGTACCTTCTGTTGTTACAATGTGTCCAGGGAATGCGATCTCTTTGTGCATGTCATGTACTCGGCCTATGGTTGGCTTCATGGAGTTTGCGGAAAACCTTTCTTAAGTTCTTTCCGTGTTTCTGTAGTGAGATGGAATGTACAATTATGTCGTCTAAATCCTAGTCTATTTTCGTCTTGGAGGTCCTGGAGGATGTTGTCCGTCACTCGTTGGAAAGTGGACGGGGTAATTTTCAACCCAAAAGGCATACGGATATAATCATAGTGGCCGACTTCTACGGTGAAGGCCGTTTTCTTGGTATCCCGTGGCCCATCTCTATCTGATGAAACGAAACGAGAAGCGATCACTAATGGTCTTTTAAGCATCTGGTAGTCGATGACGAGTCTTCATTCTTACTTTCCGCTGGCATCCTGTTTTTAGGACCGATCCAGATTTGGAAACTCCATGGAGAATAGCTTGGTCTTATTGTTCCTTGCGAAAGCATGTCATCAATCTGGCTCTTCACTTCTTGTTGATGGACATATGGACACCCATATGACTTAGTGTATAAAAGTATGTCGTCAGTAGTTTTTTTACGATCTGAATTTTAGTTGCTGGCCTTCACAAAAAAAAACAGTCGTCGTATTCTCGAGGAATATAATACAGGAGACCTTACCTTTCTTTGTTCAAATGGGAGGTCCGGAGTAATTTGTTTACGTCACCTTCAGGGTAGTTATCATCTTGTAAGTTGAGATTGAAAGTATTAATCACTAAATGGCTATTGGAAAGCGAATTGGATTTCAATTGTTGCGCCAGCGTTTCATCAGCGTTTAATGTTTGATGTTTGATGAAACTATACCAATCCTTTGAGTAGTAGAGCCCTTCTGGAACATAGATTTTTGGTTTGATTGCCATTTCCTCGATGTTGATGTCACCGTTTTCCACATCAACAGGTAGTTTGGCAATTATTTTCCATTTTGCAGGTACTACGAATCTTTCAGACGTATAATTGGTTTGGTTTGGTTTGTAATTTTAGGTCTATCAATCCCATTAGTTCTTTTAGGCACATAGAGGAAAACTTTGGTCATCTATGACCAACATCAATCATCCCCGTCGCCTCTCGCAATCTTAACGTGCAGATACGACTGTTGACATCACGACGGCATATTTGAATTATACGAAATTCAAATATATTGGGTTGTGTACCAACTATTTAGAGTGGATATGAGGATAAATATGGTGGGAAAAGAAAACGAAAAGGGAAATGACAGTTGGGAGGAAAAGGTAAAAATGGGATAAATGAACAAGGAGGGATGTCAACATCGGTCCATCGCTACGTAAGAAAATACCAAGGCAGCCGTGGTCGCAAGAATCGTGGGGACGACCCAGACCCTGAGTGTCTCATCCAGCCGGGCCAAGAGAGTTGCTCACTGGAGGTCGCGGATATCTTTAGCGTGAAATACTCCCAGTAGTTTCCCAGACTCATCCTCCAACTCGTAGGACACCTGCCCTAGACGGCGGCGGATCACCGCAGCAACGAACCGTGGTGCGAATTTAGCAGCAAAACGGTCGGCAGCCTTGCTCACTGCGAATTTCCGGACGAATCTTTTCACCTGGAATCAGCTCACGGGGTCGGGACCTCAGGTTATATCGAAGGGCACCTTTTTTATAAGCTTCTGCTAGCTTGGCTTTGACTAACTCATGCACAGCTCGCTGTCGATCACTGTTAGTACTTAGTTGCACCTCGCCGTCTTCAAAAGCATTAAGTGTCCGAAGGAGAGCGTAATCCGAGTCATGCTGAATAGGATGATATCCGAACATAAGGAAATAAGGGGAGAAGCCTGTAGAGTGTTGTATCACTTTACGAAAGGCGAAGCCTGACTCCGGAAGGTTCTCGTCCCATTTACCATGGTCGGTGCCTATGTAGGCTCGGATGGCATTCAAGGTCGACTGGTTTGATCTCTCCGAAGCGTTCGCCTGCGGAGAATGGTACGGCGTAAAGCAGTGCTGCATGCCGTAGTCACTCAATAGCTTGGCGAAGACTTTGGAAACGAACTGTACCCCATTGTCTGAGTGTAACCATTCGGGGACCCCAAAGGTTAATAATATCTCACGCTCTAAGAATCGAGCGGCCGATTCTGCGGTGGCCCAGCCAAAGGCTTAAGCCAGATGAATTTGGTGTAATGGCCCAAGACCACTAACAGCTGGGTGTTACCTTCCCTAAAACGTGGGTATGGGCCCATGAAGTCAACAAACAGTCGCTGCATCGGTCTTTCCGAGTCCCGCGAGGATCCCATAGGAAGTCGCAGTGTGGAATTCGAAGGCTTTGCTTGCTTGCATATGATGCAATTCTGGATGTGCTGAATTACATCCTGACGCAAACGAGGCCAATAGTAATACTGGCGTAGTACTTCGGTAGTTTTACGAATTCCGCAGTGAGAACTTCGGGGATCATCGTGAGCTCGAAACAATAATGCCTGATGACAACTCTCCGGAACCTATAACTTTGTTTTAGGAAGATCCGAAAACAGTGTGGCGGGATAACCAGTATCTATGTATATTTTGCCATCTGCCAGGTGCACATTTTGGAAACGTGTAGGGTGTTCAAGGATCTGTGCTTTAAGGTGTCCATAGTCTGGTTCATAAAAAGCCGATTCCGGAATCGCATCCTCCAGATGCTTGTGTTCGGGAAGACAGGCGATGATTGAGGCAACTTGATTGTCACGTGAACATGATCTTGACAGGCGTCCGGCACAACGTTCATAGCGCCTTTCCGGTGTTCTATCTGAAAATTGAATCCTTGAATTTTCAGGCTCCAGTGAGCCAACCGGCCAGATAGATCAGACTGTTGCATTAGCCACTTGAGGCTAGCATGGTCAGTGATGATGGTAAAAGGCAGACCCTCGATATATGCTCTGAATATTTTGACGCTCTGCACGTCAGCTAAACATTCCAATTCAGTAATGCTGTAGTTGCGTTGTGCAGTATTGAGCTTCATGAACATATAAGCAATGGGATGCTCTCCACCATCATCGTCTTTCTGAAATAGGACACTCCCTATACCCACTGTGCTAGCATCACATTTTATAAAGAAGTGCCTCGTAAAATCAGGATTAGCAAGGACTGGAGCGGAAACAAGCAGCTGTTTCACGTCATTGAAGGCGTTATTGGCGGCGGCAGACCATTTGAAGGCACGCTTGCCCTTAAGCAAATCTGTCAACGGTGCGACGGCGGCGAAGTTCGGAATAAAACGCCGATACCATCCTGCCATTCCCATGAACCACCGCACGTCTTTGGCCGTTCGGGGTTCAGGATAGGAAACTATTCCAGAGACTTTCTCCGGGTCGGTTCGCAAAATACCATCACTCACTACAAAGCCGAGATATTTAATTTACCTCTTGACGAATTTGCTCTTCTCTACATTGATAGTTAAATTGGCGTCCCTGAGATGCTTCGGAACGGTGCTCAGGAGCTCCAAGTGCTCATCAAATGTAGAGCTTGTAACAAGCAGGTCATCTAGATAGAAAAATACCTTATCTTGCAGTGCGTGTGGTATTACCTTATATATTAACCGACACATGGTTTGGGGAGCGTTACATAAGCCGAACGGCATGACGGTAAAATGGTACAAGGGCCTGCCAGGAACAGTGAATGCTGTTTTCTCCCTGCTGGCAGGATCGATCGGAATTTGCCAAAAAGCGTCCTTGAGGTCTAAGCTCGTTATGAACCTTTTTTTTGTAACCGTGCCAATAATCCTTCAATTAACGGTAAGGGGTAGGCGTCTTTGACGGTGACCTCATTGAGGCGTCTAGCATCGAGACATAGACGGACCTTGTCGGGCTTCCTTACCAGTGTCACGGGAGAGCTCCAGGAACTCAGACTTTCCTCTATTACCCCCAGAGACAACATACGATCGAGTTCATCATACAGCAGCTTCTGGACAACTGGGGAGACAGCGTAATGTCGCTGTTTAACGGGTCGGGCGGAACCAGTGTCGATATTATGTGACACGAGACTG
Organism: Stratiomys singularior; assembly: GCA_954870665.1. Taxonomy (NCBI): domain Eukaryota; kingdom Metazoa; phylum Arthropoda; class Insecta; order Diptera; family Stratiomyidae; genus Stratiomys; species Stratiomys singularior. The sequence continues at coordinate 85,816,165 of OX940878.1, read as the reverse complement.
GTTCTGCCCAAGCCTCTCTCGTTGTAAGAAGAAAACTGCTGCTTGACCAACTCAAGTCGTTGCTGATCCTGTGGAGATAACAGATGGAATTCCAGATTCTAAGGATCTGGGGTTGCTCCGATAGCGTTGACCTGTATTGGTGCAATTTTGAAGAGATCCCAGAAGTCCATGCCTAAATATATAGGGTGAGTCAGCGTTGGAACAACTAGGAACCGCATCAGCTTAGTTTTGTTATTGAAGCGCACCAATGTCGTATCCCTGAACGGAGTCTTTGTGTCCTGACGCCGGCTAAACCTTGGCGGGCATCGAGTGGAGATGCAATCCCAAGTCCGACAGTAAGTCCATGGCACCAGCTCCGAAGATGCTCACGCTGGCACCGCTATCGAGCAACCCAGTTAATAGCCGTCCTTTGATCGTAAATGCGGCGTAAGGTCGATTGTCTCCTGAAGTTGTAACAATCGACTCCACGCAAGCACGCTTCAAGAAGTAGCGGGCAGTGAAATACCTTCAGGATCTCTGGAACCGGCTACGCCAGGGGCACGTAGCACAGGTAGCCGACAACTCTGGGCAATCCCTCGCCGTTCCAGCACCATGTACGTAGGTTGGAGAGCTAGGCGGAATAATATGACCGGAAGTGTGAGCGAGCTGGGGGTCGGAGGAATCGTAGCACAGTCAAGGGAGGCGGCGTAACTCAGGGTCCACATAAGTGGCCACATCTACCCTGCCTGGAGACCTGGAAGGTTTCGCGAAGACAGGAGGATTGGTGGTCTGCGTTGGTGGACCACGTCCGCGGCAGCGGATACACTGTGGTTTCAGAGTGCCTTCTTGTCCGCAACCAAAACAGAAAATATGGCTTATGGGGGCGGGACAGTCCATAAAGATGTGTCCTAGATCCCGGCAATTCCAGCATACCCGGTGCTGCTTCTGATGGTTGACATCGGATGGTTGCCTTGATGCTGCAGCATTTATGGCGTCCAATTGAGATGGTACTACCGGAATTTCGGCCTCTTCGGTCCGTCTAAGTTTCCTTAGATAATTATAGGGAAAAGTACCTGCGGCGTCCTCTTCACAACTACTACTAGGCTCCTCCTCAACTCGTATCGCACTTACCCCTGGACTACGCCTTACGGCTGGTGGTCGCCTCGCGTCTATTCCCTTCCATGCTGACTCAACCCGCACACATCTCTGCACGCGGTCTCGGGTAGACGAAAAGGTAAGGCCAGCCAAATGGGATTACAACCGAACGCTCATGTTCAGCTCTAGAATGTATTGCAAGTCGAAGTCCGGCAACGGCACCTGCAATTTAAAAGCTAGAGCTTCGATAGCCTCACAGAACTCTAAAAAGTCTTTCCCTGGAAGCTGTTTCCGGGCATCCATGGATCGGCGAATGTCCACATCCAATTGGTGGGTAGAGAATCGTTTCAGAAGTTCTTTTCTGAGCTGACTCTAGCTCAGACCCCCATAAGCATCCCTCCGCTGCCAATAACCATCCAGCGCCTTTCCCTTCAAGAAGACATGAAAGTCCCTCACCAGTTCTGCTCCCGTCAGATCATAGTCCCGTGCCATCGCTGAAACCCTGGATACGAACTGACGGACGCTCATCCCACGACTTCCTCCCTCGAATGATAATCCCCACTTAGTGATGGGCAAGGGGGCTCTACCACGCTCTGCATTCCTTACGGTTCCTTGAAAGGTTACTCTTGGCGTCGCAAGGGTCCTTGCCGAGTCCGTGACTGAGGAAATCACAATCGGAGTCTGGGGAGGGAGAGGGGCCTTCATTGCTCGTGCTGCGTCTATATTTCCATCAACAAGCTCCAAGGTTTCATTTGTGCTGGTAGATAAACTGACACGCTCAAGTTCCCGGTCCAGGTGGGTATAACTGGGATCCCAGCTTGCCGTTCTCCTACGATGCATTAAGAACGAATTTACACCAGGACCCTCAAAAAGTTTGAAAAAAAATTCTGCGACTCGCTAACCTACAACTAAATGACTAATGAAATCCCATACCTAACATAACTTAAACCTCAAAAAAAACCTAGAAGCGAAAGGTCGCAGTGAAATTAATGAACATTTCATTTCTCCAAACAATTCTCCTTCATTTATGGGATATTCAGGAAGGGAAACACACAAGGCTAAAATTAGAGGATGAAATTTCGCACAGACACAAAAGCAAGCAAAAGTTAGTCAGTGCCTTGCCTGACCATGAACCTCCACTGCGAACTCCGTTCAAACTGTCACCACTCCGGGGTTGACTACGAGGCTATTATGGATCTCAACAGATTCAACAATAGCTCGGACAAGAGCCGCGAAAGTTTCATGAACACACAAGCAGAATGATGGAAGGCTAGAGTGCGTTGAATAATTCGAAGAGCTGGATCTATGTCCAGTTATCCCGTACAGGGAGATATAGCCAGCGACACAAAACTCGATGGTTCCCACCATCATTTACACAAACCAACGCGAGCTATCATAGCCGGTGAAGACTGATACATAAAATCCAGCACGGTGGGCGCCACTGCGCCAGCGGCGAACGTCGATCCATAATTTAAAAAAAAAATCTTCAACCAAAACAAAAAAAAAATCCCCTGAAATGCACAGGCCACTTTTCAAGCCAGGCTGCCGAGAGTTTCACTCGCAACATAAAAAATTTTAAACTTTACAAGAATTTGGTTTAACATTGAATAGTTAAGAGAAAAACTTTAAATTAAAATACCAAAAAAAAAAAAAAAATCAAAATTAAATTAATACAACCCTGTACCAATAGTTTGGGAGCCAATTGTTGCGAAGCGACATGGCGCTAAGGAATCAGTAAATTTACAAAAAAAAATCTAAATGTTAACTCCTCACATGTTTGGGCGCCATTTGTTGCGAACACGCTGCCGCGGTCGCAGACATTTATATGGCAGTGATCTCATAACCCCCTGGGGGCATACTGAGGCCGGCTAGGCTCAGTTGGTCGGGGTCGTTCGGGGAAGATCACTGCCCGTGCTGGGCCACCTTACCTGAAACACCAACATCCCATAATTGGGGGGGGGGGGGGGCGGGATAAGGGATAAGGACGCAGGAGAGGTTGCTTGAAGAAATAAAAAAAAATATTTTAGTTAAACTTCATTTTTTTATTATTTATAATTGGACACAAATAAAAATAAGAAAAAAAAAAATAAGATAATATAAAAAGGAAAATAAGATAAGAATACGATAAAATACGAAATTAGAAACTACAAAAAGAATACTAAAATAAAAAAAAAATATGTATATAGAAAGCCTTAGTCGAAAAAGAAAGCGAAAATAAAAATCTTCCAGCCGTGGAAGAAAACAAAAAACAAAAAAACAAAGAAATGCATAAATTAAAAGAAAAAAATCACCACCTAACCCGATCGGGTACGGTTTATAGGCATGCAATATTGAATCCAGTGCCAATCAAGCCTGCCCAATCTTTAGAGAGGCACTAGCAAACGCAAAAGCAGCTCTGAGGTGATGATCAGGGCCCTTCAAATTAACTTGCACCGTAGCATCAATGCACAAGATTTGTTAGAGCAGTTCGCCAGAGAAAAGAGAGCTGATTTGCTGCTGCTGAGCGAACAACATCGAAATAAGACCTCAACAGTCTGGTTCTCCGATGACTCCCATACTGTTGCCGTTTGGGTTCGTGGCAGCATGCGACTCCAGATTCAAGGTCACGGCCGAGGAGACGGTTTCGTGTGGATTCGGTGCCCAGGTAGAACGTTTTTCAGCGTATACCTGACGCCGAATGAGTCAATGCCATTTTTTCAAGATAGACTTGACTTGACTTGACAAAATAGACTAAACTTGACACAGATGGCAAAGTACTCGTAGCAGGAGACTTCAACGCCAGAGCCGTTGAGTGGGGCATGTCTCAAACCGATTCCAGAGGGCAACGCATTCTGGACATGTCGGCGAGGACCGGGTTGGTGGTTTTAAATACCAGCAATGTACCTACCTTCCGGCGCTGGGGCTGCGGAGGAACAATCCCAGATGTGACATTTGCCTCGGAGTCCCTCGCTCCGACGACGCTGAACTGGAGAGTACTCGAGGATTATTCAGCGAGTGATCACCAATACATCGCGTTTGAGATCGGCGATACCACTCCTCGCTCGTCTCAACGATCTTTCACTCCCGGGTGGAATATCGGAAAAATGGATGTGGAGACTTTCACCAATGTGATTCTGGAAGGCGGAACGACATCGGGGTGCCTTTCAGGGAGCGGAAGGGCTGGAGTCGAGGGAATGGTGGAGTCTACGATGAACCTCATCATTTCTGCCTGTAGCTCATCTATGCCTCGACGGAGGCCTCCACACGACAGGCCTGCTGTACATTGGTGGTCAAAAGATATCGCATACAAACGAGGCGAGTGTCACAGACTTCGACGTGCAGCTCAGCGCTCGAGAAACGTAGAGGAAGCATCCAATAGGACAGCAGCATACAGATCAGCGAGGAAAGAACTCCGAAGACTCATCAATGAGAGTAAAGCAAGCTGCTGGCGAGAACTTGTGGACGATGTAAAATTTTTTCCGATTGCCAGGGTATCTGATGCGGATTTTGAGGGATTATTTAAAGGACCGCAGACTGCTCTATGACACACAAGATGGGCGACGCAGTATGGAGATAACGTCTGGTGTAGCGCAAGGCTCCATACTGGGACCAGACTTGTGGAACGCCACATATGACCGACTATTGAGGCTTGAGCTGCCAGATGAGTCGCGCTTAGTCGGCTATGCAGATGATATAGCAGCACTGGTCGCCGGACGTACAGTCGAACATGCGCAGCGCAGACTGGGAGTGCTAATGCGTCAAGTGAGGGAATGGATGACCACCCGTGGGTTCAGTTTGGCACTAGAGAAAACCGAGGTGGTCATATTCACGAAGAAAAGAATTCCCACTGTAATTCCTTTGCAGATCGGAGATGCGACTGTTGAGTCTAAAGTCGCAATAAAATATTTGGGACTATTGATCGATTCCAAAATGAGCTTTTCGGAACAGATCAGGGCAACGGCGAAAAAGGCCGCGATGGGCGTCTCAGCTTTGAGTCGACTAATGTGCAACATCGGTGGGCCCACACCGAGCAAACGCCGGCTTCTCATGAGTGCTGTACAGTCAGTGCTACTGTACGGCTCTGAGGTTTGGGCCGGAGCTCTCAGTAAGGAGCTGTACCGAAAGCGCTTGGCCCAGGTACAGAGACGAGGAGCTTTGCGGGTTGCGTCTGCATACCGCACTGTCTCTGAGTCGGCGGTGTTGGTGATCGCAGGAGTGATACCCAACGCCCTCCTTGCTAGAGAACGACGGAGAATTTTTGACCGTAAAGTGGAGGGCTCAAGATATGCTGTCAACCGAGAAGAGAGGCAGCGCACAATACTCGAGTGGCAACAGTCATGGGTAGGCGACTCCAATGGCCGCTGGACTGCCCGCCTTATAGGGGACGTGGGATCGTGGCTAAATCGAAGGCACGGTGAGTCTGATTATTACCTTACCCAGCTTCTTAGCGGGCATGGGTATTTTCAGTCTTACTTGCACAAGATTGGTAAATCACGGCCCCCAGACTGCATTTTCTGCCCAGGGGAAAGGGACGATGCATGTCACACCTTCTTCAATTGTAGAAGGTGGAACAGGATGCGGCAGGACTTGTGGGAGGTGATGGGAGAGCTTTCTCCAGACAATCTGGTCGGAGAAATGCTGAAAAGTTTCGACAAATGGACCTGCGTGGCACCTTACTCTCGGGCAATACTTATTGCCAAAAAATATTCGATAGATAACCTTGGGCGCGGGGTCTAGGGAGGTTTCCTTTCCAGCAGTCCTCCTCCATCCTGCCACCTCCCGCTGGAGGGAGATTTCTCTAGACTGACGGCACCCTAGGGCGAAGTAAAAAGAGGCCTAGCCCGAAGTAATGTGTCAAACGGTTCCAGGCTAGAGTCTCTTGACAGGGAGGGTGTTTAGTGGGTAGTCTGGTAGCATGCGCTGCTAGGAATCCCACACTCCGGGCGTAAATTGCCTTCACCCCCCAACCCAAAAAAAAAATATTGAATCCAGTTATAATATAAACATAATAAATTGCCTATTCTATGATGTTTTCCATATTTTCTCGTCGAATACGAGTACCAACTATTCCTCGTTCAGGGAAAGCCTTTCACGTTGAGTACAATTCAAAATAAAAGTTTATTCGTACTGAGTATATTTTAGCTGGATTTTCACTTTAAGCTTATTCATATAATACGTTATTTCATTTTATGTAATATGTCTCTAATAGGTTTTGTTACAAAGTCACATACGCACCATATACAAAACTCTCACTCTCTTTAATGCATTTAGTCACTTGCAAACAGGCACATTTTTTTTTATGGAATATCCTTTTTTCTCACTATCATATCTCAGCATTTCATGCTTTTATCTAAGTTTACTATTTTCAACGAGCGAGTCGGAGCGGGAAACATGGCTTCCATTGGAATATTTAAAAAATGAAAAGCGGGCTAAGCTCAATTATTGCTGTTTTTTTTTGTCGATTAACAAACGTGGTAGCACTTTACCAAATGTTTAATTTGCTTCTAATGGAAGCAACGAATTCATATTTCACTTTCACACAATTTTTCAAATCGTACTCTTGGGCACAGAGATTTTCTTCCAATAAAATGTACAGAATATTTTTTTTAAGCTTTATTGAAAAAAAAAAAATTCGCACGTTTGGTATTTTTGTTTGAAAATTCACTTAAATTGACCCTTAAACGAACAAAAATGTTATTTTTTTGTAACGATTCCTAGCCAAAAACCGATTTCAATAATTTCTCCCGGCGCACGATGAATTGTATCTCCGTAAAACAACGTGCGAAATATAAATTGAAAGTACTGAGCCGTGGGGTACACAACGTTAATAAAATCTCGTTAATTCACTTAAAAATTTAGAATCACAATTTTCAGAATTCTTTATGTAACACCACCAACTTGTCGACCAACTCTCTTCAACTCTTCTCCAACTTCTCTTTTGTTCTTCCCGAACAAAACTCCACCAAAAAAAAAAAAAATCCACGCATCACCGCCAACCCGCTGTCGTCACCGGTACCTCATCCCGCTGTCGACAACTGTCCTCACCGGTTCACGGATGTTAGCCTTTCAACCCCTGGGTTAAGGTCAACTTCCTCAGAGCAAATCGAAGAAAATATCGATCGCTCTGAAAAAAAAAACCAACCGATAAAAAGCTTACAAGATTAACACCCAGGATGGATTTGAAATCAGAATCCGGGGGTCCACAGGCTATAGCAAATTCATTATGCCACGGAGACGTTTGATTTGTTAATCTATAACCAAGATCAATCATCCCCGTCGCCTCTCGCAATCTTAACGTGCAAATACGACTGTTGACATCACGACGGGTAATTAAACGCAGGGATTATTGTTGGTAGAATCCAGCATATTTGAATTATACGAAATTCAAATATATTGGATTGTGTACCAACTATTTAGAGTGGATATGAGGATAAATATGGTGGGAAAAGAAAGTGAAAAGGGAAATGACAGTTGGGAGGAAAAGATAAAAATGGGATAAATGAACAAGGAGGGATATCAACATCGGTCCATCGCTAGGTAAGAAAATACCAAGGCAGCCGTGGTCGCAACACTACTTCACTTCCATTGCTTCACTCCATTCAAAATACTAGGAGTCATTTTAAGTGCAGATCCGAACTTTGAGCAAGTAATCCATCCAATATTAAAGAGAATGATTCAGCCAGAGATAACTCCATACGCCAGTTGTTGAGGGAGGCCAACACAATTAGGGGCCAATTCGACCACATTGTACACAGGTTGACGGACATACCTTCTGAGGAACGAACTGCCTTTTGTCAAATTCAACAGCAAACTATCTGTGAGTAATGGCAACAAACCGAAGCACTACATCATCAGATCTGTGAAGCTGTTAATGATCCCGAAACGTTTGGTTACGATTTGAAGGGATTCTTAAATCGAAAGAACCAAGTTTTTAGTGCCAAAGCTTCACTGACTGACCATCTCCAGCCCAATGGGCCACAGCAGATTCTGGTAGCCGATCAAACATTAAGATCCCATGGTGGCATGAAAATTGAGCTACCTAAAATAAAAATTCCGAAATCCGACGAAAACTAAACTAAAGGGTATTTCACCGTGTGAAAAGTTGTGGTACCTTCGAAGCAACCTATCAGGGGAAGCTGGAAATTAAAAAAAAACACTTCTTATTATCCAATGATAATTATTCTGCAGCATGACAAATTCTCAAGGAACGCTATGAAAATCCGAGATTAATTGCAAATGCACTATTGTCGAATCTACTTGGCAATCATCTCACACACACAGCGGAGTTCGCTGTGAATACTAAATCTCTTCACGATATCACACGTGAGTATTTAAAGGAGTAAGAAAACGTTACAATCTCCAGAACAGGTTGGGATCCCTTGTTGTCAATTCTAATACGCAAGTGGCACAAAACGACACACGTGCTGTATGAGCAGTCATTAGATCATCCAAAAGAACTTCAAGCAATGAAAGTGCTCTTGAGTTTCTTAGAAAACAGATTCCAATCCCTAGAAGCACTTGGCTCTCGGACCAAGGCAGAGGATGAAACGCGGTCAGCATCAGCGGAATCTTTAACGGCAGTGAACAACAGCATTTTTATTGCTTGCAAGGCATCGCACCCCCTTTTTGTGTGCAAAACCTTTCTGTTATTCACCCACGAAAATCCACTTAAATTTATTCAAAGGTATTCGAGATGTTTCAATTGCCTACAAGAAGACCATTCGTCGATGAATTGCACGAGAGAAAGAGTTCCGAAAAACACAATACGCTGCTGCACCTCGACAAGAAGCAAGACGTAGTAGGAAAGAAAACAGCTCAATAGCCAAAATTCGAAGCCTCATCGGCTACAACAAACAACGTTTTTCGGTAAGGCAGGAAAGCGAAGCATCTTTTTTGGCAACGGGTATAGCAAAACCACAATCGAAATACATGATGCTCAGTACAGTGGTACTTATTATCCAAGGGAATAATGGCACCAATACAACGTGCAGAGCTGTTCTGCATTCAGGGTCTCAAGTAAATTTACTATCGGAACGAGTATGCAAAAGGCTTCAATTGTCCAAAGATTCCAGCAATCTCAAAATACTTGGGATTGGAAATAGGCATCAGCATACAACAACGAGGGTTAATTTTCTGTTAAAATCGCAAATCGCGGCATTTACGACAAGAGTGGAGGCATATGTACTTCCCTGCATAATATCCCAACAGCCATCGAGGGAGATCAATGTGAGTGATTGGAAAATTCCCCATAATATAAAGCAGGCTGATCCCTATTTCCATCGACCAGACAGGGTAGACTTACTACTGGGAGTAGAATTCTACTATCAACTCTTATCAAGAGGCCAAATTAAAGTGGCAGAAAACGTGAAAGTGAAAAGATATGATTAAAACGCTAGGATTGACATGGTCACCAAACTCTGACGTATTCAGAATGAAGTTGGCTACGACTAACTTAAATAAGTATACAAAACGCACCGTTGCGTCCGATTTATTTCGCATATTCGATCCCCCAGGATTCGTAGTCCCAATTGTAACGACTGCAAAAATACAACTTCAAGCTTATATTTGGAAACAAAGGTGGAAAGAGCTCAAACTGGTTTCGAACACGCGTCCCTCCCGCTTCTCATCAGGTGCCAACTCCCAGGCCGGAACGCGTCGATTGGCACTACCAGCTAGGTGGATGTCGTTAAAAAGTAATACTTTTAATAGTTATGATTATTGCTCTTAGTTTGAACTTATCCTATTTTCCCAAATTTCCTTTGGTTAGCTTTATCAATTTCAGATGTTTTTGGTAGATCAATTCTGAGGCAGATCTCGCCTGGCGAGAAATAAACAACATCAAACGTGAGTTCTGGCAACAATGGTCCAAGGAATAGCTGCATATTCTACAAAACCGTTACGGATGGAAAACTGCAATGACCAACGTTCCAATTGGTACGATTTTTATCATCAGTTACATTTGCATTCCGAATGTTCCTTTCAAATTGCACTTTGTTTCAAAAGAAACGCGTACATGTAGGAAAAACCTTTCTTTATTACCACCGTTGTGCCATTCGTTTAAGAAAAGGGTCGACGGTTATCTTTTATAATCGATGTCCTTTTAGGCCGCTATCAATTGGTTTTTGCTTGATGTACGTACAATTTAGATGTAATTAGTGAAATAAATATTTATAACCACCGTCTCGCAATCCTTTTGTGAGTTTGCCGACGGTTTTCCTTTCCTTTTATTATTATACCTTTTAGGTAGATTTACTTGCGTATGTAGATTTTAGTATTTAAGAAGGAATTTGAGTTTTGTTCAAATAGTATTTAATCGCCCTCAGAAGAGGAAAATATATGAATAATAAGAAAAAAGTATTAGTTTTAATTCGGCAGTTTGAAGACTAAAACTTTTAAACTGGTAATTCATCAAAGATGATAATATACCCGCTATGAAATGGCTTCTTGGCTGAATAATCCGTACGTATAAGGGCAATGATGGATTTGTGCGAGTTGTTGATCTCAAAATTGAAAATACAATCATAACCAGGCCTATACATAGGCCCGCACAACTACCCATAGAATCCGCAACCTTTCCAGAAATTCCAAATTCAGACGCGAAAATTCCACTTTTAAAGATCGTCCACCTCTTCGAAAGCAACAGTGTTCGAGCGATACAAGACATCAAGTTGAAGGAACACCCATAAAAAGGAAGAAACTCAACCGTGCAGCTTTACTCACAACATCATTCACCTGCATATTAGTGCCTTCTTGTTATGCCAACCCAGCCAAATTTGAAACTCAATGATTTCACAACTCATTCGGAGTTAACTTTGAGAACATTGGAACCATTTTTCACGTCACTGATGAATGGAAAATCATCGTAAACTACGACTTATCTCCGTATTGCGATGAAATGACATCTCTTTCAAATGGAACAATGGCCATACGGCTATAATGCGACCTAACTATGCAAAAATCAAATTGTAAACATCTGATTCTCCAATTTGAGTTCGAACTTATACTCGGTAATAGCTTGTGCACAACCAAGAGGTTGAAATGAGGTGCACTCGATGTAGTGGGAAAACTTGCGAACTCATTGTTTGGAGTGCTCGACTCGAAATACGCGGATGAAATGTCTACCACCATCAACAATATCATAGCCGATCAACACCATTTAATGAAGTTAATAAGAAATCAAACATCAGTTATAGATTCAACCATCAACCTGATAAAGGTTGATTAATTAAGCGCATAACGAAAATTTAGTAGAATTGAACAAAGAATTAACTCGATACTGTCAGAAATAAATGTGAATGATACAGAACAAAGAATTTTTCAAACAAAGACCGCTCTCTCTCTTCAGCTGGTAGCAACGAGTGCCAGCTGGATCCACATTCGATCAACTATCATCGATGTGTTGACAGATGCTCATCACGAAACTCTAAGTCCTTTACTGCTATCACCACAACAGCCTCATGAAGAGCTGAAAAATATAAAAGGTAAATTACCTACAGGAGTGCATCTTCCTGGGTACGATGAGGATGTATTGCCATTGTACCGTTTGATGAGGACCGCTAGAAGAATCATGGATAATCACGTGGTATTCACAGTGAGAATACTGACGATTATTCCTTTCTGTGCGAAAGGGCAGGTCTTCATCACACTGGCGCACAAATGTCATCTTGTGAAATGAACCTATTGACATCTGAATCTTCGCAGACTTGTCAAACTGAAATCCCGCTCAAGCACACATGGATTCAACTTGCTGATAAAAGTAAGTGGATGTTTGGATAAACCAAACATATGCGCTTACAAGTGGTATGCGAAAGCCAAAATTTTGAGGTGCAACTAGACGGATCCGGAATACTGACCCTGGAACCAGATTGTGTGATGAAACACGACTCAGTCACAATTTCCGGGCATAACATGATCTCAAGTCAAGTGAACAGCTCATTCAGGGCAAGAACTGATTGAAATTCCCTCTCCTATTCCAACCATTTTACTTCCTGGAAACGATGAAGAGAATCAGCCACAACGGAAGCTGTTGAATAACCTACAACAGACCCTTCGTAAGGAGTCCTTTGATTTTCCACCAATGTATTTCGTATCACGACATTCCCGGTTACGTATCAATTATGCTGATCGTGATTATTATCGGCGGAGTATTCTGGAAGCGCCGCAGCACCTACCGCAAGCAGAAGACTACTCCAGCACCCCGGTCATATAATAAACAGACTTTTCAATTGAAATACAACCATAGTATTGAACAAACCTTCAACGCTGGGAGAATGTTCATTATCATAATTCCTCGAATCCATCGGAAACTATTTTGTAATAAAAATAAACTTATTTAGAATAAAACTTTTCCCCCAAACAACCAGACGCGTGGTGAGCGAAATGCACTAATTGTCTACTATGTTTCGTGCTCATGCACATCTGTGCTTGCATTACATTTTGGTTATGTGACACCAAGATTGCCAGGTGAATATGCACTTTGCTGACGACGTGGGAATTTTGTTTGGTTGTTATTCTAGTAAGTAAATGAAATGTTTTGTATATAAAGAATTCAAATTAAAATAAAGTTGTTTAACTTTTTAAAGTTTAACCTCATTTTTCTGCGTTTCATTGACAAAAGGGAGCTCTACGAGATTATCACGGTAACAAGTGCCGTTGATATTGAAATCACAAGTTTACCTTCCTACACAAGGGACAATGCGGTTACAAGTGCCGTAGTGGTCTGCAAATACATAATTCGCCACAATATCCCGGTTCATGTGCTGTGGATATTTGAAGAACTTTCAGAAAGGCTGACCCGTTCTGGCAAAAGAGCCAGATCGTAAACATTTGGCGACCGTGACAGGACACGAGCCTGCAATCTTTTAGGGGGAGGATGATTAAATACCTGATTCTGTTGCTTTGGATGTCGGGTGGTTGCTGAGGTTGTGTCCAGTGGCTCTGGCCTTGTCTAATTATTTATGCCTGTCATCTATGAGAATAATATTCTGACCGGCTTAAATTTTTAATTAAAGTGTAAATTTTTTTCAACGATACTCATAAATTTATCACACCTCGAACTAAAAATTCAATTCATTGAATCTTTCACGAGAAACTATTAAAAGTTGTATATCTTTGCTGGAATTACGATTTCTATAAAAATAAAAGAAAATTTTACTAATTGTACTAATTTTTTACTAAGTGATTTTTTCGGAGAAAAATAATCTATCTTCTACAGGCTGTTTCTTCTTTTCAACCGGGAAGTCGCTGGCTTGCAGGTAAGTGAAGCTTTGGTTTAGGCAACACAACCCTCAACTGTAGGTTGGAATATTTCTAAAAGAGATGTCAACGCGTTCGCCGCCGTTCTTATGAGCGGTGAATTTTTGACGGCAACGGGGGGAGTCTCAGCTGAAAACATGGTGAACTCCACCATGAGGCTCATCAAGAATGCGTGAGTTAAGGTTACGAGGGTAACCTTTTCTAAAAAAAACATAATTTCGGTTTTTCAGAATTTATTTGGGCAGATTTTCTGCCTTGAATCACGAATTACAACTAACTAACTTAGTGCGCTAGTTTTCTTTATATTATAATTTTTTGCTGATCTAGAAATGCACATCAATACAGTTCTTTGGAAAATGCAATGCTGACAAACACAAAGGAATTAAGTTGCAATACAGTTCTTTGGAAAATGCAATGCTGACGAACACAAAAGAATTAACTTGCAATACAGTTCTTTGGAAAATGCAATGCTGATAAACACAAAGGAATTAAGTTGCAATACAGTTCTTTGGAAAATACAATGCTGATAAACACAAAGGAATTAAGTTGCAATAATAGCATTAACGTGTGAATTTAGGGTGAATGATCGTTATGGGGACATAACTCGTACGACTGCTCTATGCCCAGGCGACGGCCTCGACACAATAAGCCGATGTGTACTGGTGGTCGGCAGAAATCGCTGAAAAGCGGAGAGAATGCCACAGACTTCGCCGCGAAGCCCAACGTTTAAGAAATCGAGACGAATCCCACGAGGCATACAGGTTGGCTAGAAAATTCCTCCGTAGATTGATTAACGAAAGCAAGACTCGCTGCTGGCACAACCTCGTTAAGAACATCGATAGAGACCCATGGGGGCTGGGTTACAAGCTTGCCATGCTTAAAAAAGGAGCTTCAAGGAGGCCCTGTGTCCTCGAAGCGGAAAAAATGGACGAGATTGTTCGAGCGCTCTTCCCTATGCATCCTATTCGTCCCGATGATGCAGATGTTGAATGTCTCGGAGAATGCCCACTTTTTACCGCCATCGAACTGGATGATGCGGTGAAATCTTTAAAATCGAAAAAGGCCCAGGGGCAACACGGTATACCAGCGGAAGTGATACAGCTTACACATCAATTTTGCCCTGACAAGCTGCTCACCACTTTCAATGCCTGTCTGCAGCAGGGCGCGTTTCCAAATTGATGGAAAGAGGCGAGGCTCGTGCTGATCCACAAGGGGAAGGGGAACGCGGAGCAACCATCTACATATCGGCCCCTATGTATGCTGAACGCCGCTGGGAAGGTGCTCAAGAGGCTCATTAGAGAAAGACTTGGAGAAGCCATTCGAACTGCCGGGGATCTGTCTCCTCGGCAGTACGGCTTCAGGGCTGGTCGATCCACAATTGGTGCAATAGCAGAGGTAGTGAGCGCGGTCCAGCAGGCAGAAGCCCACAATCATTACTCGAGACGAATAGTACTGCTCATAACTCTAGATGTGAGAAATGTTTTCAACTCTGCTAGATGGACAGATATTCTTGGTGCTCTGGAATATTTCAGGGTGCCGAGGTATCTGATGCGGATATTGAAGGACTACCTCAAAAATCGGAAACTCATCAATGACTCGTTGGGAGGCCGGCGAAGAATTGATTTGACATCAGGGGTCACGCAAGGTTCCGTTCTGGGCCCGGACCTGTGGAATGTCTCGTACGATGAGCTTTTGAGGCTGCAGTTACGGGGGGAGTCGCGCCTGGTTGGCTACGCAGATGACGTAGCAGTACTAGTCGCCGGACATACTGTCGGACAGACGCAACTCAAACTGGGTGCGGTAATACGTTGAGTGAGCGAGTGGATGACAGACCGTGGGCTTAGCCTAGCGCTGGAAAAGACCGAGGTCGTCGTCCTCACAAAGAAGCGGATCTCTCGTGTTATTCCCTTTCAGGTGGGAGAAATCATCATCGAGTCGAAAGAATCAATCAGATATCTTGGCTTGATGATTGACTCGAAGATGAGTTTTTTCGAGCAGGTTCGAGCGTCAGCGGATAAGGCTTCTGTGTGAGTATCGGCTCTCAGTCGCCTTATGGCCAACACGCAGAGACCAACCTCGAGCAAAAGACGTCTACTAATGAGTGCATTGGAGTCAGTGCTTTTGTATGGCTTCGGGGTTTGGGCTGACGCTCTTAGTAAACAGACGCACCGAAGGCGTCTGGCACAGGTGCAGAGGCAAGGAGCTTTGCGGACAGCGGCTGCATATCGCACTGTCTCTGAACCTGCAGTGCTGGTAATCTCGAGGGTGGTTCCTATTAAGTTACTTGCAGACGAATGGAAACGTGTATACTTACGTAGGGGGGAGTCAGCGAGAGAAACCATCAGCCGAGAGGAACGGTGAAGAACCCTTATCTTATGGCAGCAAACATGGGAAAACGAAACGCGAGGCAGGTTGACCGCACGGCTGATAAGTGACTTGGGGCCGTGGTTCTACAGAATGCATGGTGAGACTGATTATTACCTGACGCAACTATTCAGTGGTCACGGGATTTTCAGTCCTAGTCCTTGCGTGTGATGCCCGGGGATGACGGATGACGCCTGCCACACGTTCTTTACGTGTACCAGATGGACAAGACTCCGTTCGCATCTCTCGAAGAAGATAGGCGTGCTCTCCCCAGAAAATGAAACCTGAAAAATGATGCAATCAAAAGACAACTGGAACTGTGTGTCGCATTACCTACGGACAGAACCTATTATAAAGAAGGGCATGATGGATCGCTTGGCGAGGGAGGGGGGATCTCTGTAACGCAATTCTCTAATAATCGCAGAAAGCGGGATTGAAACCGACAAACCGTGCAGAAAGAGGGATTTCCCTTAACCTGAAGGCACCGCTTAGCGATGATTAATGAGGCCTAGTCCGAAGTAATGTGACAAACAGTTCCAGGCTAGGTTCTCGGTGTGACAGTGGAGGTGTTTAGTCGGTAGTCCGGTAGCGGGGAGTCCGACACTCAGGGCGTAAATAGCCTTCACCTCCCAAACAAAAAACAACAAAAAAAGGCGTCAATCAAAACAAATGTGAACTTCAGTTCCCAACGCTACATTCCAATTATATATCAGATGATTGTCAGACAAAAACTATTAAAGCTAATAACGAAACATAGATCTACATCAATCGAAATCGATGGATATGTATAATTAAATCTCCAGTTACAATCACTTTTCTAGGTCATCATGGTAATAAAATGGAAGACATTTTCCTCCAACATTCTGGAACACTTTATATTGAAGACCACTGCAAACCAGACGATTATGCTACTGAAAACATCACGTATCATATACCCTCTCCAAAAAACAATGATGACGACTGCTGCTTTTCAATATTCACCGAAGAAAAATTTGATTCTCAAAATCTAGACAGTATTCAACTCACTCAAATGGATTTAAATAACCTGAAGATTGCTAACAAAATTAGATGAAATTGACAACATCATACGAAAACAAATATCCGAATACTCTATCATTTCATCTACACCATGGTATACGTCGATATTAATCATAATCTTGATTATTATCTTCTTCATTATAATTATATATCGCCGCCAATGCTGTGTATGCTTCCCATTGCTAAATCGGAATTTAAAATTTAAAATTGTCGGTTCCGCGTTAAAATCCATAAAATTTTTTGTTGGTGAGTAGCTCGTTGTAGGGTGAGGATGATTATTTTTTTTTGTGGTAGGGACGTGAAGGCTTTTTACGCCCTGAGTGTGGGACTCCCAGACGCAAAATGCTTTTGGACTACCCACTAAACACCTCCTCTGTCAACCTGAGAACCTTGCCTGTAACCGTTTGAAACATTAATTCGGGCTAGGCCTCGTGTTCTTACGCCTAGAGGCGCCTTCGGATTATGGGAATCTCTTCTCTAACGGGAAGGAAGGGAGAGGAAAGAAGTGCTACAAAATAGATCCATCCATCCCCGATGCCTCCCAGCGCTCCAATAAAGCTTTTTCGGTATTAGCACTGCCCGAGCATAGTGCGCCACACGATTCCAATTGTCAACTGTTTTCAGCATTACTCCGACGATAGTTTCCGGACAGAGCTCTCCAATTACGCTGAGGAGGTCCCCTCGCTGCTGGCTCCACCTTTTGCAGTAGAAGAATGTGTGACAGGCGTCACCCAATTCTCCTGCACAAAACACACAGTTAGGAGCCCGTGCTCTGTCAATTTTGTACAGGCTGGACCGAAAACAGCCGTGCTGATGATTCGGTTATGATTGATTAAGCTGATGATTCGGTAATACTTTGAGTTGCAGCGGCGGGTTCTTGCCGAATTATCCTATTCCTGATAACCCCTAGTCCAATGAGTTGCAACCTTTGAGTTGAGAGGCTTTGTGATTCTTATTGATATCCATTTTGTTATGCAGTCAAATTTCATAAGCATGATCGCATATACCTTATCAGTTCTGGGTGATTTGATGAACCTATGGTGTTAATGGCAGAAAGGACTTTTTTTTCGCATACCATTGTTTTTAATTGGGGCGGTAGGAAAAAGCATTGGTTACTCGTTATATTTTTCAATCGTTACGCCCATAAGCGTTTGTTTAGGAATGGCTCTACGCTGTTTGTCGTCCACGATCCATCTTCTTTTAGAGCATCGTGTTTGTATATTATTTTCTTTTAAATCTCCTCGCTCTTTATTCGCTTATCCTTGCTGGAAAAGACATTTCAAGATTCTTTTTCCTATCGCACAGCCGTCATGATGATTTTGGGATTTTTCTTAATGTCCTCCAACATAACTTTTATTTGTTTAATGGTAGATATTAGATATGTTTCCCTGAAAATACTGACTGAGTTTCTTGTGATATGCTTCACTTCTTTTCCAATGGTTTTTCAACTTTGTAAAGGAACCGCATAGTGGCAACTTACATTTCGTTTAGTGGCGTTTGTTTAATCATTCCTCTCACTGCGGCAGACCGATGGGGTCCTTTCAACACTTCTCATTTCAAGGGTAATGCTCTTGTTATGTAGTGTAAAAGTAATGGTAGTCCGATAGCGTAAGGGCGTCATGCACTCTCCAGTCCCGTCAAGTTAAGTCTTCTAACGCCTTTGTTGTGATTACAGTGACGTCTATGACTACCACTTTATTTTCGAGCAGTAGTTACATACTTCGTGTATCACATCTGCCGACTATTCTCATTATCGTAGAGTGACGATACAAATCTATCCTTTTTGCTTTTATTGTTTTATGAGGGTGTCGGCATTTCAAGGACCATGCGTAGCTAAGAAGCAGACTAATCACATTATGATGTCTTGCGAAAAGGAAAACTTTTATAGCGGTTAAGATTTTATAATGTACGTTCCGAATAAGTAAATAGAAACTAAGTAATTTACTAAGTAATAACCCACATCGAAATACAATGATCCAATTTAAGTATAAATAGTTAAGAATATTATGTAACTAGTCAGTAAGTACTCTGTCGTCCACGAAGCATCAAAAATTGAAAAATAATAAAGCATATAATTTTAATCTAATCTTCTTTTTTTCAATTTAGGAAATAAGGAAGTACATTTGTGCACAATTGGAGTGCATACATGTAATTCAGTCATCAAGTCATTAAATCACCGCATAAGCATATTATATATCCAAGAAGCGCGTGCTTGACTGTGTATGAGTGTATTGACTGTGGCTATCGCCACAACATTTGCGCTTTGCCGACGCAGCATGACGCCTCCTTCAGGTCCGGGCTAGTTGACTTTGAAAAAAAAAAAGTTTCCGTCGATGGGTCCAGCATAGTCCAGGTGAACGGGCGACCATGGCTTGTTTGGAGCTGGCCATGGGTTCGACGTGCATTTGGTTGGAGACTTGGCTGATGTTGCGCATTTGTGCAGCTCTTGATGGTTCGTTCGATGTCGGCATCCAATTTAGGCCAGAAGACTTTGTGACGTGCAAGCTTCTTCATTCCTGGATGGCCCTGATGGAGCTCTTCAAGCGTTTTTTGACGGAAGTTTGCTTGTATGACGATTCTGTCGCCGAAAAACAACCCTCCATCGATGACACTTAGTGAATATCGCTGATCCTAGAACGCTGCGACTTCCGGATTACGAATCTGCTTACGTGTTTGAGGCCAGCCGTTCTGCACGTGATCTGCGACCTTTGAAAGCACTGATGATTGCATGGTGGCTTCTTGAATGTCCGTGAACTTGACTAGAAGCTGCTGGGCAGAATCAATCGCAAAACATTGCAGCTCGTCGTCCTCATCTTCGAGTTCTTGGTGGATTTGCGCGATTACAACGTCCTCGTCCTGCTTTTCTTGTTTCTGAATGAGTCGGGGGATCATGTCGGCGTAGTCAAAGCTATCTGTGCTGATGTACTTGACGTTGAAATCATAGGCCAACAGAGCAAGCGCATGTCGTTGCAAGCGGCTTGCAGTAATCACGGGGGTGCCAAAAAACGTAATCAAAAAGGCTTGTGGTCCGTGTGAAGCTCAAAGCGTCGGCCGAAGAGGTATATGTGACAGCGTTTGATCGTGAAGACGAGGGCCTCTGCTTCTTTTTCGATTTGCGAGTAGTTCTTCTGGGCTGAGAAGCAGGCTTTTGAGAAATACATGATGGGATGCAGTGATCCATCAGGAAATTTGTGAGCAATGATTCCTCCCATGCCATACGATGAAGCATCCGCTGCGACGACAATCTTCTTATTAGGACCGTAATGGGTGAGCACAAGCTTAGAGGACATGATCTCCTTTAACTTGTGGAATGCTTGTTCCTGCTCCTTCTCCAAGACGAATTCAGCGTTGTTGTGTGTCAGCTCAGTCAGCGGTCCTCTCAAGTCCGACATTCCTTTCACGAACTTTCTTTAGTAGTTTACAGCTCCCAGGAAGGATTGCACTTGGTGAGCATCTTGAGGTCGTAGAATGGAAGAGATCGCTTGGACAGTCTTGGAATTTGGACGATTTCCTTCTTTACCGATCAAGTGGCCACAGAATGAGATGTGAACTTTGCCAAACTGGCATTTTTCGACGCGCAGCTTGAAGCCGTAGTCTTCGATGTGGTGGAGAACCATCATCAGCATTTTTTGATGTTCCTCTTTGTTCTTACCGCCCAGAATGATATCGTCGACAAAAGCATAGGCTCCTTTGAAGCCGCTGAGCATCTTAGTCATCAGTTCTTGGAAGATTCCAGGCGGTGTCTTAACTCCTGGCTGCAGACGGTTGACATGAAATGTCAACGTGTTGATTGTCAGGAGCTTCTTTGCGTCGTTATCTAGATCAACTTGTAGGAAGGCGTCAGAGAGATAGATCACAGAGAAAACTTTGCATCCAGTTGGGCCCGCGAAGATTTGGTCGGCTGTGGGCAGCAGAAACTTGTTCGGTCAAGAGCATCGTTCGAGCCAGTCGAGTAATCGTCGCAAAGTCTGATTTTACTGTTCTTCTTCTTGACAGTTCATCTTGACAGGTCGGAGTATAAGCAGCGCTGGATTTCTTCTTCGATTAGCTTCATAGGTGCAAAGGGAGGCGGTCGGACTTTAATGAAAACTTTCTTTGCATCCTTTATTCAGGGTCATCGTTGCTTTTCCCTTACTATACAGACACAGTCCGCTTGTGAAGAGCTTCCGGAAACTCGTGGTTACTTCCTTAACGAGCTGATCCTGCTGGACGTCCATCTTGATGTTGTTACAGACTTCCTCAAGTGGAACAGACCAAAGACCACGCTGAGTCATCCAGAAGTTGTCGAGCAAGTTGAGTCGAGGCGAAACGTAGAACATGTCACGAATTTGAGCGCTGTTGAGCCTCGCATTACAGCTGATTGATCCCCACACATTTCACTGGATGTCCTGAGGCGCTTCCTGGTTACGTTTTCAAGGCAGTAGGCAGCCGGCTCGCCGAGCTTGGTCCAGTTTTGAGACCTGATGATGGTGATATCGGAGTCGGAGTCACGCTCGAGTCATGTTGCTTCCGTTCACGCAGAGAGTGACGTGCTTTCTGTGCTCTCTTGCTTTGACGTCTTTGAAGCTCCTGACGTTGCGCTTCTGCTCCAGCTACTTGACCTGTTGTTCCAGCTGGTTGACTGCAGTCGCAGTCCCAGTGCTCACTATTGCAGTACTTACAAAGTCTGGGTCGCTTTTCGACTGTTACTTCGCTAGGTTCTCGAGCTTGCGTTTCTCATCCCTTTTCCATGCTTTTGGCGAACTTTGCACACGTCCAAAATGCTTGTTGATTCGACATCGTGCGTACCACTTTGCGAATGTGGGCTGCGACCATTGAAGCTGCGATGTGCGCGGCGTGCTGCTATCAGAACTCGAACGCTGCGAGGGCGCTTGCTGAAGGAGTGCTTCGATTCGTCAGTCGGCTGCTTCTAGACGCTGCTGCATGACCTCGCGGTCTCGTCGAGCATTCTCCTGTTCTTCCGCTCGTTCAATTTGCATCAGTTTCAAAATTTCGGCAATTTTGCCTTCCGCCATTTTGTTGTGAAATTCGAATAAGTTCGATGTTTTCTTCAAATCCTCGTACCGGATACCGAGTCGTGATGATTCAAAGACGATGGTTACCTTCTAAAAACTATATTTAATGCGATTGCTTTAAGAGCTTGAGCGAGAATGAGAAAAAGAGGGAAATCATCCGGCGGACATCGTTTAGTTGGTGTATGCCACAAAATCAAAATAGGTTGGGTAGTGTGCGGAATTGGCCGACGGGTGATCTTAACTCGTTGCTATAAGACTTCCTCGCGCGAGGCCTGGCAGGTGTGAAACTACGGAGGTAGAGAGAAGTGGCTGCAGTTCTGGTTTTTTGTCCGAGAATATTTGTATCGTTTTGTTTGGTTGTTTCTTGAAATTTCTCTAAGCGCACTCACCGCAAATATTCCAGCCTGGAAAACTTTGCTTTGGCTCCCACATTTTTTCTGCAGTTGAGTTATGGATAATTTCAAAAGACGACCACCACCACTACCCTTATCTGTTTTAGAGCCACACGATTTCTCGTTCACATGTTAAGTTCTGTACATTTTCCTACTCTTCTCAGGTAGTTATAGAAGGTATTCCACCAAGTGTTGACTTCTGTCCAGCTCATATATATATATATACCATATGTATTAGTATATATATACGTTTGTGTGAATATGTGTTTGTGTATATCACATATGTTGCAACATTTCCATGTGACCCAAGAAGAAGTTGCTTCACACTTCAACATCGATGGTGAACACCTCAACCACTTGAGATTCACAGATGACATAGTCCTCATAGCCAACAGTCAAGAGGAATTACGAGAACAACTGAATGAATTCAACGTGGCTAGCGAAAAAGTAGGCTTGGAAATGAACCTAAGCAAAACCAAGATCATGTTCACCGATTATATAAGCACCCAAGGACATACAAAAGTTAACAACACCAACCTAGAAATATGTATGAAGAACATGTATACCTTGGTCAACTAATGAACAAATCCGGTTCACGACTACCAGAAATCAATCGACGAATTAAGATGACATGAAGTGCTTTCGGGAAGAAGTCGATTATATTCAAGTCTAAAATGAAGATGAACCTGAAAAAGAAAGCCTTCGACCAATGTATTCTACCATTCCTGTTATATGGTAGTTAAACATGGACGCTAAAATCACAGTTAAAGAGGGAACTGCAGATCACCAAAAGAGCCCTGGAAAGTTGCATGTTGCATTTGTATATATATATATAGAACATACATGTATACATGTGTTATATATATAAAGTGAAAAGTAAATTAAAGGAAAAGTAAAGGCTACACTTTAAAACTAGAATCCACTATCATTGGCCACGGAATAAGATCATTTTCGTATAGTTCCTATAATAGTTCCTATAATATTTTAAGCCCTCACTTTCAGCTTTTGCTTTGTGTTTTAATCGGATGGTAAGGTAACTCTTAATAATTTTTTTTATTAAAACAGATTTATGACCATCCATTGGACCAGTACCGACGTTATGATTGAAGTGAGGCAAATAATGTTGAAGGATATATTTCCCTATAAATTTTGTAAACAACTGACTCAAATTTTGCTTTGATTTGTGTAGATCGGGACTCACGAATAGCTTTTTCAATGTATCAACATGTCTCAATTAAACTTTTACGGGGATATTGCAAACGTCCTTTTGATTTTTGACTTTTTAATGAAGACCCAACATTTTCCTTCATTCCATTCAAAGATGCAACACATTCATGGCATGTGGTGTTTGATATTACAGAGTTTGCAATCAAGCCGCTCATATATATGATGACTTTTTCAATGTAATGCGAAAAAGGACCAACTTCTTGCATATGAACGAAATTATTTTCAAAGTCCCCAGATCTGTCTGAAGTATCTTGCAACACTTTCCTAGATGACACATGTAGAATGCTGATTTCTAGCAGAGGAACACAATTACCAAAGTCTTTATCATGTAATTGTACATACATTAGAATACGTTTGTATGTAGCATAAAATTGTCTTGCTGTAGGATTATCGTTAAATACCAGTCGAGAGCGAATATGAGAGAAGAATATTTCTAAGTGATCCTAACTTTTTTTGTGTATTGCAAGTTATTTTTTTTCTTCTCCGTGTGTTTTGAGTAAAAGCAAAGAATTTTTTAGAGTCACTACCCATCCCGAAAATTCAGTTTTTCTTTTACTCTTAACAACACTAATTCCATCAGCATATTTAAATTTACCAATATAAAGTTCAAAACTTTCAACAAATTTTAAAATATCATCGAAGTTGTTGGTGCATAATGCCTGATTGAAACTTGGCGCATACATGCTACGGGAGTTCAAAATACCGAAGGCGTTATTCATGTATCGAATAAATCTAACTGTCCCTTCTGAACTCAGGAAAGCTGGTAATTTTATCACTTGACTGCAATATTCAATTGCGTCGGCAACTGAGGCACTGAACACTTCCGTTGCAAGGCGAACTTTCATTTTTTGTTTCAAGAATCTAATCTGAGATTTTCTCAATTGATTTGCTAAATGTAACTCCTCCTTCACTTGAAGATCATGTTGTGTAGCCACGAAGTTCCAATCAATTATTTGTTCATTTTCATTATTAATAGGACCCGTTTCAGCTAAAGCGTTTCTTACAAGTTAAATCATATGCGAGCAACTCAAGGAAAGGGTTGCATTATGAGAATCAAAGTGAAAATAATACTTTGATTGAGACTTTGTAAAATCACATCTGTTGACACCGTGACACCGTGTTGTTCGCATCACGTTGCAGCACTTACGTGGTCAGCACTTTGCTGACCACGTATCATATTCATCGTGCGAGCAGCATGGTATGACCAGCGGCGGATGCTGACGATGCGTGTTCTGACCGTGGGAACACTTGACGTTGTTTTCATGGCTGGAGTGTGCATCGTCGGCATCTATTTCAGGAGTTTTTGAATTCATAATTTCAGTGCGAAAAGAGAGCTGGATCAGGTCGGTGCGGTTCCGACAAACAGTCCTGACACAAACACTATTGTTTATACGAAGATTGCTTATGTTTTGTTCATTACGCTTAATAAAGATTCATATAAAGAGAAACAAATAGTAAAATCAAAATCAACAAACGTAATAAGTCAGGACAAAACAGTCCTGACACAAACATTTGGAGGCCCCGGCGAGATTAAATTCGCGATCTCCCGTTTACCATCGTAGTAGTAAGTGAAGTGACTGTGAGGTGCTGTTGGAATATAGTGCTGTGTTTAATCGTGCCTCTTGATTTAGTGCAAGCAAATACAAGCTTTGTACGGCATGGCAAATGTAGATAGTTTGATCGAGGGCCTGAAGGAATTGGCTCGAGCCGTGGAAGCTGTAATCTCAAATTACAAAAGAGATGGGCCCTCTCGAAAACACGAGGCTAGCTACTATGCGGAGCGACTACGACGACTCGAAATCGCCTGGAAGGCTTTCGAGGAGGAGGATAACCATATCCGATCCTTACCAGAGGTCACTCCGTCGCACGAATATTTCACGAGTCAATTCTATGAGACCACAAAGAGCAACTACCTGCGTTTCCAACAGCACTTCCGCGACCAAATACTGGCCAAAAAACAACTGGAATTGCCACCAGTGGGACCGCCACAGGAAACGCCCAAACCGCACATTGATAGCGATGTAAAGGACCCGGCTGCAGAGGCTTCGACGCCAATGGGTGCCGGCAGCGTAAGGATGCTGCGCCGCTACAAGGTGATGGCAGACTCACTGAGGAGGTCTGTGGATCGCTTGAAGCAGCCGGAGGCCACACGGGCCTGGTACAAGGCCAAGATCGTGATGGTGCAGCGAGGTTGGCAACAGCTGGACGAGCTCCATCAGCAAATCTTTGAATTGTGCGATGATCCCGAGGCGCATGGATTTATTATGCAGCAGCACATTCAATTAGAAGAGGTTGCGCAGAATTGGGTGATCCAATTGGAATCGAGACTGGAGGAGCTCGATGCCACACTATCCTCGCCAGCCCCGCCTGTGACGACTCCCGGTGTGCCCTTGCCGAAGATCACACTCCCTAGCTTTGATGGAAGTTATTTGCGTTGGCGACAGTTCCGTGACCTTTTCCTACAAATGGTGCATCACAATCCGATGTCTAAGTGCCAGAAACTGTGGTACCTCAAGGCGAACCTCACAGGAGAAGCCGAGTTACTGATTCGCAATTTTACATTATCAGACGACAACTACGATGCCGCCTGGAGGACGTTGAACGAAAGGTTCGATAATCGGCGACTGCTGGTATCGGCTCTCATCAACAAATTGATGAGTCAGCCATCTAATGCGGGCGGGAAGCCGTCAGTGGCAGCAATAAAGGCGCTGCATGACACCACACAAGAGTGTCTCAGAGGCCTGGAAAACCTACAAGTGTCCACAAGCGACTGGGATCCGTTGCTGCTACATGTGCTAATCCGAAGGTTGGACTCAGCGACGCACGCACTCTATGAGCAATCGTTGTCGAACCCACGTGAATTACCACCTTTGAAGAACTTCCTGGACTTCTTAGAAGTGCGTTTCCAGGCGCTCGAGACACTCGGTGACAAGCCAACGCATCCGGACATCACTCGTAAAAAGGGTATCAAGACGACTGTGGCCGCCGCTACAGCTACACGGTGCCTAATGTGTGGGCAGGATCATCCGCTGTACTACTGCCCAGAATTCCTCAGGATCTCCACTTCAAAGAGATTGAGTTTCGTTCGTTCGAAAAAACTTTGCATCAATTGTCTGCGAGAAGGACATCAAGCCTCTAACTGTACGGCCAGAAATTGCAGGGAATGTGCTAAGAATCACAACACCCTGTTACATGTTACTATAGACAACAAGTCCAAGTCGGCGAAGACGATATCCTCAAGCCCGACAATGTCAAGCCAAAATTCAAGGCCGCAATCTGACCCACCGTCTCTCGCTTCGACGACTTTGATGGAGCCTCGATCTAAAGGATATACACTTTTGAGCACAGCCGTCGTCAGGCTGGTTGGCAGTCACGGTAGAACGACGGATTGTAGAGCTGTACTGGACCCGGGCTCACAAATTAACTTAGTGACAGCACGAATCATTAAAAAATTGGGTCTGTCATCGACGCCTCACCTTGCACTCATCGAGAGAGTCGGCGGCAGCACTGAAAAGGCACACCATAGGGTGAATCTCGGCCTAAGGTCAAAATTGACTGGATATGCGACACAATTGGAGGCCTATGTCATGGATAAGATTATATCACCTCAACCTTCCCAGAATTTGAACGTATCAGGATGGCACATTCCCAAAAACATAAGGTTGGCGGACCCTGAGTTCCACCGAACGGAACACATCGACATGCTGCTGAGTGCCGAACACTTTTACGAAGTTCTAGCCATTGGGCAAATAAAGTTGGGCCCGGGGCTCCCTGTGCTCCAGAACACTCTACTCGGGTGGATTGTGGCCGGAAGGGTGGTCACGCCTCAGGAATCCCCAGTAGCATGCGGCGCTTTGACAGAAGATATTCAACTGAACCAGCTCATCAAACGATTTTGGGACGTCGAGGAAGTACAGGATCCGCAGCACAGGTTGACTTTGACCGAAAGGGCATGCGAAGCACACTTTGATCGGACAATGACAAGACGTTCCGACGGTCGTTTCATGGTACGACTTCCATTCAGCGATGATCCTGAGACATTAGGTGATTCACAAGTGGTAGCTACTCGCAGATTTATCGCCTTGGAGCGCCGCCTGAACAAAAACCCTGATTTGAGGTTCCCGTACGAGGAGTTCATGAAAGAGTACGCTCGGCTGGGGCACATGCAGGAGGTGACACCGCAGCAGCGTGAGGAATTACGATATTACCTGCCACATCATTGTGTCCTGAAGCCAGATAGTAGCACAACCAAACTGCGGGTGGTTTTCGATGCATCCAGTAAGACCACCACGAACGTCTCCTTGAATGACGTACTTCATACGTGACCTACTGTTCAGGATGACTTGTTTGCGATACTGCTGCGCTTCAGAATGCCCCGTTTTGTTTTCACCGCTGACATTGAGAAGATGTACCGTCAGATAATTCTACATCCTGAAGATCGTCGGTATCATGGCTTGATCTGGAGAAACAGGTCATCGCAGCGGTTGCGGTACTACCAGTTGAAAACGGTAACCTACGGCACAACGTGTGCCCCATATCTGGCTACCAAGTGTCTGCAATTTCTGGCACAGGAGAACCAGCAGAGAAGTCCACTGGGCAGCAACGCGTTGCAGAGGGATTTTTATGTTGACGGCGTCATGACAGGGGCAGATAGCTTGAAGGAGACACTTCGGCAACAGACAGAGCTCCGCACTATACTCTCGAGCGCTGGCATGCCTTTGCGCAAGTGGTGTGCCAACCATCCTCAATTGTTGAAGCAGATCAAACCCGAGGACCAACAGGTCCAGCTGGATTTTGGTAGTCTGTCCGAGGACTACATCAAAACCTTGGGAGTTATCTGGCGTCCAAAGGCCGACGAGTTCCAGATTCAGATCAATCTTGAGCCGATCAAAACAAGATTTTCCAAGCGGACGATCGCGTCCGATGTAGCAAGGATGTTCGACCCATTGGGCATTCTGGCTCCTGTTATCGTAGCCGCCAAGTTGTTCCTGCAGGAGTTGTGGCGGCTGGAATTGGACTGGGATGCAGCACTGCCAGCGAGAATCCATACTCAATGGTCTGACTTTCGCAGCAGCCTGCCGTCCTTAAAGCAGGCTCGATTTGCTCGTCACATCAGTGCAGGCGAGAAACCCGTTCAAGTACAGTTGCACACCTTCTGTGATGCCTCGGAGAAGGCATATGGCGCTGCGGTGTACGTGCGATCAACCCTACGGAGTGGTCAAATCATGGTCAAGCTGTTGTGCGCAAAATCAAGAGTGGCCCCAATCAAGACGATAACGATTCCACGTCTGGAGTTGTGTGCTGCAAAGTTGGGGGCGGAGCTCACAAAGCGAATCAAGGCTGCGCTCAACCTGCCGGAGGTTTTCCATGTCTTCTGGACTGACGCCGAGATCGTCTTGGCTTGGGTCAATTCTACAGCGTCGTCGTACAATACTTTTGTGGCAAATAGGGTTGCAGCCATACAAACCATTTCTAGGCCGGATCAATGGCGACACGTGGCTTCGGAGGACAATCCAGCTGACATCCTTTCCCGTGGTATGGCGCCAGCTGAACTGAGCAACTGCAGCATGTGGTTGCAAGGACCACAATTTTTGCGCAGGGCGGAATCATTTTGGCCTCCTGAGTTTCGGAGGGAAGAGCCCTGCGACTTGGAAAAGAGGCGAATCAGGGTATCGATGGTGGCGATAGCGGCTTGTGAAGTTCACTTCATTCAGGAGATTCAACACGGGAACTCCTTCAGAAGGCTGCAGCGCATAGTGGCCTACATGATGCGCTTTGTCGGTCGTCTCAAACCCATGGCCAAGCGATCTCAACTGGCGAATCAAGCGCTCACAAGTGACGAGTTGGCTGTAGCCCTGGAGGCCATTCTGAGGTATGTACAGTCTGAGGTCTTTAACAATGAAATTCTGGACATTAGATCGGGGAAGCAAGTATCCAACCACAGTCCGTTGGTGGGACTGGCGCCATTTCTGGATCCGGAGGGCATCATCCGTGTCGGTGGTAGACTGGAAGCTGCCAAAATATCATTTAACGCCAAACACCCAATTCTGCTACCGTTCAAACATCCATTTACCAGATTACTGATGATGGACATACACCGCAACAACTGTCATCTCGGAGCGCAGGCACTACTCGCTTCTACAAGACAACGCTTCTGGCCAATCCGAGGAAAACAACTGGCGAGATCGATTGTTCGGCAGTGCGTGTGGTGCACCCGAGTCAAACCTAAGTTATTTTCGCAAATTATGGGAAACCTGCCGAGTGCACGGGTGCAGCCAGCCCGTCCTTTCATAAGTTCTGGAGTCGATTTCTGTGGACCCATGATGCTCCACTACCGAGGTAGAGGTACCCGACCTCAGAAAGGATACCTTGCCATATTTTGCTGCTTCGCCACTAAGGCCATTCATTTGGAATTGGTAAGCGATTTAAGCACCGAGGCATTCATCTGCGCTCTCAAACGGTTCATTGGGCGACGAGGTCACTGCCGAAATCTCTTTTGCGACAACGCCACCAACTTTGTGGGAGCTCATAACCAGCTATCGGAATTGTCGTCAGCGCTGTATTCCAATGAGGCACGTCGGGAGGTGACGGCGGCATGCGCCGCCAGGGGGATCGATTTCCATTTCATTCCCCCCCGTGCACCTCACTTTGGTGGATTATGGGAGGCTGCGGTCAAGTCAGCCAAAAATTTGATCCGCCGAGGCGTCTCATCGGCAACTCTCACTTATGAAGAGCTGCACACATTGGTGGTCGAGGTGGAGGCCATCCTCAATTCACGACCGTTGATTCCAATGTCAGAAGACCCCAATGATTTGACAGCGTTAACCCCGGCTCATTTTCTCATCGGAGAACCCCTCACGGCCATGGTGGACGGTCGTTCAGAACCATTTACCGGTGGTCTCCATGCTAGGTGGAAGTTAATAAACCACATCAAATTTGAATTCTGGAGACGATGGTCACATGAGTATTTGACGCAGCTGCAACATCGAGTCAAGTGGAGGCAATCAAACCATGATGTGACACCGGGCACGGTGGTAATCATTAGTGACGACAATACCCCGCCGATGAAGTGGCCATTGGGTCGAGTCATCAAGGTGTACAAGGGCGCAGACGGTTTCGTGCGAGTCGTCGATGTCAAAACGGCATCCGGAATATTTAAAAGGCCGATACACAAGTTGGCTCCACTGCCAGTGCTCGAAGATCCACCAGCTGCTGAAGAGCCATCACAAACTGACGTTTTGCAATCGACGGGAGGTTTGGTCCGGGAGAACAATGACAGCAACGCAGCAACGAAACGGCGGCCGATGCGAACCGGAACGTCAAGTGTGGCTCTCCTCTTGACATGTCTACTAATTCCAATGGTGAACACCGTTCCAACACAAGGCTCAGCGACCAGTCCAGGTCCTGGTCTATATTTCCAGCCATTGGGCAAGACGTACTTGTCTTCGAGTGAATGGAAGCTGTTGATCTACTACAGCTTGCAACCGTACTGGTGGGAGTTGGCCGTGCTACAAAACGGAACGAATCTGCTACATCAGCTATGCGAGAGGGGAACCTTGCAGACAAATTGCTTGCATCTCGTAGATCATTTCC
Organism: Stratiomys singularior; assembly: GCA_954870665.1. Lineage (NCBI taxonomy): Eukaryota > Metazoa > Arthropoda > Insecta > Diptera > Stratiomyidae > Stratiomys > Stratiomys singularior. The sequence goes on along the minus strand of OX940878.1, from coordinate 85,785,228 downwards.
GGCATTTTGACAAGGAACTCTCCGATATGAATCGGATGCTGAGAATCAGATCCAAGAGGGGCGCCATCAATGCCGTGGGTGGCATCGCCCGATCGCTATTCGGTATTCTTGATGACGAATATGCGAATCAGATGGCTCAAACCATCAAAACTATGGAGGGAAGGCAAGACATGCTACACTCCCTATTGAAAAATCAGACCTCAATAATCGATTCAACACTAAACATCTTGGGGAAAAGCGAGAAGATGATACACCAAAGGTTCACGGCGATAGAGCAGAAGCTGGCACAAATGACCGACGAAGCCACGGCGTCCCATCCTGAGCGAAGTCAAAATCAGAAGCTGGACTTGATCACAACACTGTTTTTTGAGATGACCCTCGTCACTGTCAATCTACAACGAATTCAATCGTCCCTTGTCAGCCTGGTGACAGACACCCAGCATGGGCAATTCAACTCGTTGTTGCTGTCACAACAGCAATTAAACACCGAGTTGACCAATATTAGAGAACATCTGTCCGAAAACCAGCGCTTGCTTATAGACCGGGAGAACTTTTCGCAGCTATTCCAGATAACATCGATCAAGGCCAAGATGACCGCTGACTTCGTCGTCTTCGAATTGAAGGTGCCACTCGTAACCACAACAACTTTCGAGCTCTATAGACTCCTTCCGATGCCAGCGGTGAAGCTTAACCGGCTAGTGGCGGTACTGCCCACATCACCTTATTTGATCATCACGCCACATCGCGATCTCTATTATCCGCTGTCCGAATTGGAGCATGCATCCTGCATCCGGATGGAGCAAACCTTTCGTATCTGCCGGCAGTCTCATCCACTGTATAGCAAGGAATCCAACGTGAGTGGATGTGAGGTGTTGTTGCTGAAGGGGACTCCGTCCACGTCCGATTGCAACATGGTTAATCTGCCCACTTCTTTCATCTTGTCCAACATCCCGCAATCAAACGAATGGATTTATGCGTTTACTAACCAATTCATTGCTCAGCTCGTGTGCGGGAGCAACACCTCAACCCTGATGCTGCAAGGATCTGGTACACTCCGTTTGGAGCCGGACTGCGTCCTCAGATCTGATGTTGCAATCATTCAAGGTCATCATATGTATGAGGGCCAGCTAGGCACGGCTCCCGGCGCGGTCCGCAGGTGGTGGACGGAGATCGGTGGAGTTCTGGAGGGTGGCAGAGAGGAGTCCGGAAATGTTCGCAACAGCTCCAGTCATTTCGGAATGCGCACATCCGAAATCAGCGAGCTACGAAGGCAACTGCAGACACAAGATCTAACTTGGACCAACCAGTTGACCACCCACGACATTCATCAATATTCTATCGGTTATCTGGGCCTCATCGGATTGGCCATACTCATCGGCTACCTCAGTTGCCGACCCTGCAAGCTGCGCTGCAACCCACGTTCCAGCCCACCGGTGCCTCTACCTAGACGCCACAGCCTGCCGCACACCTTGGAAGAAGTTGAACGGAGCGTTCAACGGGGGGGTGGATGTTGACACCGTGACACCGTGTTGTTCGCATCACGTTGCAGCACTTACGTGGTCAGCACTTTGCTGACCACGTATCATATTCATCGTGCGAGCAGCATGGTATGACCAGCGGCGGATGCTGACGATGCGTGTTCTGACCGTGGGAACACTTGACGTTGTTTTCATGGCTGGAGTGTGCATCGTCGGCATCTATTTCAGGAGTTTTTGAATTCATAATTTCAGTGCGAAAAGAGAGCTGGATCAGGTCGGTGCGGTTCCGACAAACAGTCCTGACACAAACACTATTGTTTATACGAAGATTGCTTATGTTTTGTTCATTACGCTTAATAAAGATTCATATAAAGAGAAACAAATAGTAAAATCAAAATCAACAAACGTAATAAGTCAGGACAAAACAGTCCTGACACAAACAACATCCTTAGGTAGATGCCATGCTGATGTTAGAATTGGCCCCATCAAACGTAACATTAACATCATTTATGTCTATCTCAAATAGTTCACGTCAGCAAGCCTCAAGAAGAAACTTTCTCTGATCAACCCTTAAAGAAGTATTGAAAAAATACCCCAATGGTAGCTTCCGCGTATCATATGCTGCCACCAACATGAAAACAACAACTTGAGTGGCTAACGTTTCAGGATTGTCTTCGAAATCTCCAAAACTCACGTATCCATAGTGAGTTTTGGCATCAAACTCAGTATGCCTACAAATGAACATTTCGGCAATGCAAAGACTGCAAGCCACGTCAATTTTTGCTTTCACTAAAATGTCCAGAGTTTTGAAAGATTCCGCTGTAAATCAAGGTTTTCCATCAATATTATGATACCATTTTGAAATTGTTCTTGGATGTGGTAGACTTGTCTGAAAAGTGGCGCGAACGTAATTATATGCTCTTGGGGATAAGAATTAGAGTGAGGGCAAATTTTTTTTAAATTAAGTGAATATGAAAGGGGAACAGAGTTGCCATGAAGTTTTTTATTCACCTTCTCTAGCAACTCAACACTAACATTTGAGCCTTTTAACCGTTCCGAATCATCAACAGAAATTAAATTTTCTTCGGATAGTTCTTCTATTAATATACCTAAATTTTTTACCTTTCGCTTAAGCCATCGGATATTCTATTGCAGAGTCTTCTTTTCTTTTTGATTCCGCCGTACGACTTCCTTCAGTATTCTTAAACGGCACTTACCCTTCGCTACCCGCGGAGTAAGGGGATCTTCCGATGAAGGGGATGACTGCAGTATTTTGTAAACTACGGTGACACATTTCTAAAAAATAAATGAATTAATGTTATTGAAAATTGAAAGGAGAATAATTTTACGTTTTCTTTTACTTTGCGTTGAGGGCTTCCAAAATATTGGAAGAAGAAAATATTGGACTAAAAATTATAAATTTGCATACAATAATTTTGAAAGAATCTCATACAATTAGAAGACAATGATCGATGTCATTCATTATCATTAAATGAAAGGAATTATGGGCGTATGATGTACACACGTGCTAAGGAATACAACTGCTATATTGAACTGCAATATGTCTAACTATCAATATTTGCCAATTTTCAAAGAAAAAATTAAAAAATCTATTGCATTTATTCAGATTTATATTATTTGATAATTTTATAAAAACAAACAGAGAAATGTTTGCAAAGAGACAAGCTACAAAAATTATCAATAATATCACTTGAAGTAAAGGCGATATTATTTTGTTTATTAATTCTATCATGACGGATTGCGAAGATCTGAGCCATATTAATTCTATTTTCCTCAAGGATAAATAGGTTGGATCGGTAGATAGTAAGTAATCATTATAAATCAATCAATCAATGAAATCATCGCCACAAAAAAGATGAAATAAGTTCCAAGGAATCGGCGACAAATCTTAATTTTGTCACACGTTTTGTTTGATACATTATTCTTCTCAAAAAAAGGATAATCCAAAGAATGATCTATCGTACAAAAGGTCAACGTTAAGAAATTTAAAATACATTTCAATCACCCGAAACGCTTACTTGCAGATTTAATTGATAAGTACTGCGATATAGAGTTTGACTGAAAAATAGAGAAAAACCTTCCTCATAATATTATTTATTTTTTACTTGCCTATAATCACTGATGAAAACTGAACGATCGAAACTCGATTCCATAAGGTAAATGAAAATTACATCAAATTAAATGGAACATTTTTCTCTATTGGGAAGAATACTGAGAAGTATTTATGATAATGAAACAAATTGGGAACATGAAGCTTTATCATTTTTATTTCTATAAATTGAACTAATATGTTCATGCATTTTGGAACTTACCTGACTCATATAACTCCGAATTTCCGTTTCAGTTGGAAGCACTGCATCTGGGTGCGAAGGAATCCTCTGTAGGATAAAAATGTTATTAATTCATTCATAAAAAATCCAAAAAGTCGATTTACCTTTTCAATAACTGGAACCGCGTTTGGAGATAACTTTGGTCTTGTTCCCGACCAATCAATACCTTCCGCTCTAAAGTGACGTTCGTCTATCACTTTGCGGATTATCGGATCTCATTTTAAGGATCCTAAAATATAAAAATTCAAATGTAACAGTCAACTTTCGATGTTAAAATATGTACCCCCAATATGCGAATCCGACTGCTTTGGAAAAAAGTAGTAAAAACATGTACTATTTTCACAATTCATTAATTAAATTCTATTAGGGGGAAACTAAAACTACACATAACTATTACATTACAAATAGCTCGATAAAGTTTACTAGCTATATTCTACCGTTTCACTGGTGTCGGCGGATAAATCGAAAAATTCCACATCAAGAATGAATTCGAATATGTGAACCGATCAGACAAATGAACAGAAATTTCACTTAAAATGATTAAGCTTTAGTCAAAACAACACTTCGAAGGATACTTCATACTCATTTAATATAATCAACCACGAAACTAATTTTATTATATCTCTAATTTAAGCAAAAGTTATTAAATTTCTAATGTCACTGTTAATGTCCTTAATCGTCCATCGAACACATTTTCCTTGAAAACAAGCACCGACTGTCAGAATGAAGTCTTCATTTTTCTATTACTAATTCACCACATAAAAACTTCACATTTCACTATTTGGTTATTTCAAAACACTGGTGCACTTAAAAAAAACAAAAAAAAAATGGAACAATTTAATTTACTATGATGTAAACTTACATGAAATAAGAAGCTCGCCGGTTGTCACTTCCATGCGGTTGCGTTTCTTCACAAAACTTGCACTTCCACGGCATTTTGTATTTATAAAACTTCAATTTTTGTATTTTTTTTTAAAACAAAAATTTCAATTTTAGTCACCCGGAACGCGTTTCATTTATTTCAAACTGGAAACATCAAATCAAATCTTGGCACCAGCTGATCTGATCAATTTTCGAAAACCGGGATGTGCAAATTCATTTTCGGCAAAAATGTCTACCGATTGCATTCGTAGGTGAACTGTCAAGTTGTTCGGTTGGATGATGACACGTTACGGCGAAGGTCGTTGCTGAGTCGTGTGGCAACGGAAATTCATCAAAACTCCATCAGTGACGAAGTGTTTAAAAAAAACAGTGACAAGGTGCCTTATATTCGGTTATACCCCTTGTAATACGACAAAATATGTTAAGTTAAACAATATCCTTGACTTTGTAAGTGACTCATCCGCGCCATCTTGGACGCTTGCCCGTTGCATTAGTAGTGCGAAGTGAAGTTAAAAACTGCGAATTTAGACCTTCAAAAGTGAGCCCCATGAGACATTGCATGAACTACACCTAGTGCCAGATGCTCGCCCGAGCAAAAGAGAAAGCGCACAGAAGCCGTGACAGTCAGTATGCCCTCCAAAATGCTGACAAAGGAAGAAAAAGATAAGCTACGGTACCTTGAGGCCAGTGACGAAGTAGAGCCCATGTACAATGTTATCAATCAGATCAACGCAGGGGCGGACGGATTCCAGCAGGTGGACCGGAAACATGCGGCAAAGAATAGAGCCCGAGAAACGAACGAAGTTCCAAAAACAGCAACTAACAGATACGCCATCCTCAGCAACGAAAATTCAACCGGCATACTAAATAACAATAGAGTAAGCACTAAAAATAATGATAATAGTAATAACAAAATAACTTGGTGCCCACCCATCTTTGTTAACAAACTGGGCACCAAAAATATAATCGAAATTACCAAAAAAATTACCCTACAACAAAAACAAGGACTGACGCTGTATCCAGAACGAGGCACAAGGTTCGTGTGGACTCGTTGATACCCACCAGAAGCTGATGCACTTCCTCAAGGAATCGAAAGCAGAAGCATTCTCGTTTACCCCGTCCGCTCTACGAAAGTACTTTCTTGTACTAAGAGGCCTGAGCGCCGATTTATCGGCGGGCGAAATTAGAGCGGACATTGTGGAATAAGCGCTGGAGGCAAAAGTAATTGCTGTCCACAATAAAACTATAATGATGTCCACAAACTAAAGTGTGATTCAAAATGACTCTGGTTGAGGAACGGCAATATTCCTTCAAATCACCCTTAAATACACGGTCATCAAACATACAACGAAGTCTGTCCAAGCCACACTAGTATCAATCTCTCGTATGATCACGCTAAGCGCCCTATGAAACTACTTATCGGAGCACTGTACATCTCAACAAATACCGGGCATACCCTACTTGAAGACCTCAACCAAATGGAAGAAATCTTTGTTGAATTCAACCACGTTATGCTTTGCGGACATTTGAACGCACGGCATAATCAATGGGACGACTCACACTGCAACAAAAATGGCACCATGTTACACAACTAGATATGGCGCAATCCCCCCTCCCCCTGAGTTTCAAATCGTTAGTGCTGGAACGCCAACCTACCCCAGAGGATCATCCTTCCTCGATAATTATATTGTTTCCACAACGACACTTGGAAACACCACAAATCTTCACTGTAGCACACTACCCTCTATATCCGACCACTTTGACTTACAACTCGAAATCGAAGTACAAGATATGACCCCAAACCATAACATCCCTAACCAGGTATAAACTTTCAACCTTGTAGAATGGGCTAACTTCCACGAAGAGACCTCTGCAAAGATGGGACACATCGCATTGCCTAACGACAGAGTGCTAACCAATACGGAGATCGACTCAGCCATCTCCAAATTAACTGCAGCCCTCATTTCCACTGCTGAAAAACATGCTCCTATTCACGAACAGAAATACTTCAAATACGGTGTCCTGTCTCCTATTACCCTCACACTGGTAAGGCACCGTAACCGGTGCATACAAAAGCTGCAAAGAATTTATCATAATCAGCTCAACAGAACGAATCACCAATACCACCTCTAATCTCAACTTAAAATAATGACAAACTTCATAAAGGCCCAAATTTCTGCTGAAATAAACCAGAAATTCCAAAATATTCTCAAAAACATCAGGCTAGGTCCACAGTTCTGCTCTCAGATTAACCGGATTTCAGGAAGGAAATACCAATCTGCCAACATTGACTTGGTGAGCCTTACTCACAACAACGCAACTTTTGCTGATCGCGACAGCAAGCTCGAGGGCTGTGCCAATCACTACAGTAAAATATTTCGTGCCTCGACTACCAACATCCCTCCCTCGCTCGTTGCCCAAGTAAATTCACGTGTTCACGACTACACTTTAAGTATGACTATGATGAGTATGATTTCTTACAATTTTTTCAGAGAAGAACACATCATCCAACCCTCAGACAGAACCCCACCTTCCCTTCTTTCGCAAATTATGTCGACATTGTAGAAACAATCACATCACTCCAACATAAAAAAAAACTACAGGGCCTGACAAATTTTCCAACTTTCTCATCAAAAAAGTAACAACAACAATAGCACCCACACTAATAATAATATTCAATAATTGTATTAATAATAGTTACTTCCCCAGCTCTAGGAAACTCGCGCGTCTAATCCCGATACCCAAGAAGGGATTCCAAGGGGAAATACAATCACTGCGGCCCATATCCATATTGTCACCACTAGGAAAAGTTCTATAGAAGATACTAGCAAAACAATCCGACAGACTCCTAGCGGTGCTACGACTTCAAATCCAATTTGGATTCACACCTAGCCACTCAACCGCACATGCTTCTCTACTGCTTCAAAATCACATAATCGAAGAACTAAGGAAAAAAGAAGCAACTGTAGCCCGTGCGCTAGACCTTGAAAAAGCTTTCGACAGGGTTTGTACTAACGGTCTACTCTACAATCTCATCTCAAGACAAGGTCCTACACCTCTGACTCCAATTGTGATCAACTACTTAGCTGATACAAAGCTATCTGTCCGTATCGCAAATTCACTCCCGAGAGCTTTTGAAGTCCAAGCTGGAGTCCCTCAAGGTTCCATATTAGGCCCAAAACTATTTAATTACTTCATCCACGACATACCTTGGAACAGGCAGACTTACGAATCCACAAACACATTAATGTTTGCCGATGACGCCATCGTGTTTGCAACGGCAAACAAACCACTTGATGCTCTAACAGCCGTGAAGGATCACCTACAACCTATTTGAAATTACTTTAAAGCGTGGGGACTTTAAATGAACCCATGTAAGTCCGAGCTTACCTGCTCCAGAAATGCTAGTGGCAAAGGCCACAGCTATATAGTAAAAGAAAGCAAGAAAATCAGCATAAAAATAGATGGCACCTTTATCCCCCTGAAAAACTCGATCAAATATCTTGGAATAAATTTCCATCACCGACTCAACGCTAACCCTCATGCTAAGGCTGCGCTATCAAAGGCCATGATAGCCTCACAAATTCTTAAGCCACTCTTCAAATCTAAATATTTCTACGCAGACTCAAAAGTCCGTGTGTATAAAGCCCTTATCCGCCCCATCATTACGTATGGATTCGCAACGTGCATGCAAATGTCCCCAACAGTCGCTGAAAAATTTCAAATATTTGAGTGAAAAATACTTAGAGCATGCACCGGTAAATACAGAACTGCTGACTTGAAGTACATCAAAAATGCTGATCTCTACGAAGCAGCGAAAGTAGTGCCATTCTTAAACTACGTGTCCAAATTAACCAGCAAAAGCATACAAACTCACTGAGCACCCCAACCCTCCCATCAAAAAAGTAGCACAAGATAATAAAGCTATCTCCGCGCTTAATCACTACTATGCCTCCCCAGTGGCACTCTTCTCTGATGAACATGCATCCTGGCTCCAACACTCACCTGAGGAACCCAATAAACCTTAACTCTATTGCCAGCCCCCAACAAATGTCCACATTGGGTAACAAATTAAAACTACCGTCCTTTGTAGCCTCAAAATGAGCAAAAAACTTAACACTAATAATCAAATCACACATTTAATAATCATTACTTTAACTTCTCTACCTTTATACCTACTCCACTTTTTCACTACTATGTCAAAATAAAAAAAATAAACGAACAAAAGAACAGATTTATTATATTCAACAACCTGTAGTAGAAATAAATGTCAAATGTATCGGCTTAACCCCTTAACATACGATTTAATTTTCAAAAGTGTGGACCAAACTGAACACTTCAGTCAGTTATGCATCGGGCCACTTCACTCTCCACTGAATACACAGCTTGGGCCCCCTTTTATATGCAAATACATTTGTTACGCATTTGTTTCTGCTAATCACCTGTTATGCTGTAGTGACTACTGACCTGAAGAAGGCGCCACCATCTTTTCCCGCAGTCGAAAGTTCAGCGGACAGGTCGAAAGTCAGCTGACCTACGACCTGGCGACCACTTCAGGTCAGAAGACAGTTTTTCTATTTCCGGAACGGGGTTCGTCAAGGGCCGCGAAAAGTGAAGCACGCGCTTAGAGAAAAAAAAAATATATATTAAAAGAAAAAAAGAGAAGCACGCGGTGGGAAGAGGAGGTTGGAAAAAAACGTAAAGGTCGGCGATCGAAAACTACTCGGGAGAAAGTGTTGCGTAAAATCGTATTGAAGCGGTTGTAAAAGTACGCCTTCACGGAATCAATTCGCGCATGGTGTAAAATTCGAATAGCATTGAATTGAGTGAATTAAAAATCAATAGACAATAATAATTGTAAGTCTGTGCACGAAATAATGAAAATTGCTCCGTAAAGTGAACGCTAAATTTGTACGGATGATTTTATCGGGCCGACCGGCATCTCTCAGTATATCTATTTCGTATCTTGGAATATAAGCAAAATGGCGAAAGAAAGATGATCAAACAATAAATGAAAACAGAAAAACTTTAAAATAATGAAATTCGCTTCGAGGAGCCAAGTATCAAACTTACAGTTAGAACAAGTTGACAACGAAGTTGAAAAGTGTGCTTGCTTCATATTGTTTTGGTAGCTTCAAATAAGCAATTTCGCATGTTTTTATGCGCAGCTTCTTCAGTTAAGCACTCAGAAAATAATTATTCGAATTATGTTTCACCGAGTGATTTGGTGTAGTTGACATACAAAGAAACAATATATCATCGCATTAGCACTTAATCTGCGAAAGATTCATGGCCGCTAAGAATAAAGTTAGCAACAGCCATTTTAGATTAATTTTCTAAAATACTCCGATATGTTCATCAAAGATTATTTCATCACGCAAAAGCCTGTGTATTACATGTGGAATGCAAATTGCTTAAGGAAAACTAGTGCTGACAAGAGCTGCAAAAATTAGTCTACTGGATGTGTTTCATTCGCATTGATACGATTTAAAGCAAGGAGAATTGAATTTAGAAATTTTTCAAATGTCTATCTAAATAAATATCAATCGTCGCATATAGAGAACAGCATGTGTAACCAACAAGAAATACGGAAAGTAACATCCAATTTTAGTGAGTTGTTATATCTAATTTATATGTGTAAACTTAGTTATAAGCTAAAGCCACGGTATGGTTAAATCAAGAGTCAATGTAACCGTGTGGCAACTTCGAAAAACCGATTTAATTTTTGAAATACCTAGTTTTGATTTATAATTGAATTCATATTTTCACGCAAGTCTGTGTTTGAGCATGACCAATAATCTATGTTTATAATTTGACTTTCATGTTTATAATTTAAAATTTCTTCAACAACCTTAAAAGGCAATCTTAAAAGTTTAAAGATTAATATGGCAGAATATTGCAATTATCTGACACATCAACGGTGAATTAAACCAGATTTTTCTTCTTGCTATCGTTATAGATAAATTAAATTATTACTCATGTTAAATTTATAATTGTTAACATATTTAAATGGAGTTGGAGTATTGAAAGACTATTCGTCTCAAATAGGATAAGATGTTGTATTTGGAAAAAAAAAAAAAAATTTACAGAAGAAAATTATAACTATATAATGAAAATGATAACCTAATATACATAAAAAAAAGAAATATATATACATATATATATATATATATATATATATATATACAATAAAAAAATAAAATAATAAAGCGAATTACCTATTTAAATAATCAACCATCTAACTAATTCATAATAAAAAGAAAAATTCTAATTTAGAATTACCTAGAATTACATGTGATGTAAGACGATATTTTAAGCGACCGAATAGCTTGTAAAGATTGTAGTCACGATAGTTTGTTTGATCCATAAAAAAAAAATATATATATAAAATGAAGTGCTGAAAACAATAACGCTCATTCCTTAAATTGGCGCGAAGGTAAGTGCATGAGGATGTAGGGCCAAAATTGTGTTTCGTCGTTCGGGTTCCGCGGTGCAGTAGTTTTGTTCCGGTAATAATTTGTAGTCGTGTCGCGGACTACTAGTTCGGTTTTTTCGGGTTCGCGTGTTTTACGTTCGCATGAAATTAACGTAGACTGTTTTCGGGCACCGCGGTAATATCGGTTCGTGAATGCGCGTTAGTCGGGGAGTTGGATTCTTTGATTCTTGGATCTTGATGAAAAAAAAAAAAAAAAAAAAAATTTAGAGTAAAGTAACGTAATTTGTTTAGAAATGTCGCATAGTAAATCGGGCTTTTCGGTGGCTGGTTCAAATGGAACCAAGAGCGGAAGTTCACTTGGGTCCGACCCACGTCCGCAATCCTCGCCGCACTGAGCTAGTTAGCCAGCAGCCACCACGCGAGTGAACTTCCCAGTGGCCGAGTTGTTGACCCGCGGGGTACGACTCGTTGCCACGTCTCAAGGACTGCACGTCCAAGTGTCGGTGCGAGGCCGACTTCAGTCCTTAGCCGTCGTCGTGACGACGGGGATGAAATCCATTACAATGGCGCCCAACGTGGGGCCCTCAAACCGTTAGTTTTCGGTCAATTTCTGACGTAGCATGATCAATTCGATCCGGAATTGAGGACGCCCACACACGGAGTTGTGAAAATTTGTGTCTAACACCAATGAGTCGCTTCACGCGAGCCGTATCGTTCACTCTCCGCTCTATTTTTTTTTGATTTGATTGATACGCGATAGAGTTTCTCCGACGTGTTGTCCTAGGTTGAATGACCTGTAAGGACGGTTGGGCTTTTGATGAGAACGGCTACTAGTGGTGTCGTACGCCGCTAGATATACTCTCAAAAGTACCAACCTCCCTCCTTACTTTTATGTATCGGAGGAACTCTCGTTTTTTTTTATGCGTGATAAGGGGTGGGTCGATTCGTCGTGACAGCCGGCCATCGCTGGAATTACGTGGCGCTGAATGCCTTGTGCATCGCGGATGCGTCCGCTTGGTCGTTGTCATTGACGGGTTTGCCCATTTGCCTCGGTTCGTAGAGCAAAGTAAAATTAATAAAACGCGAAAACTTTTGTGATGGTACGAGACGAAACACCTGCTGGTCCTGCGTTAGGTATTGCACCCCTGAGCGCCTTATTTTCTCCCTGAAGGAATAGGCTGATGGAAGGAAAGACACTTAGATAGGTGTTAGTTCTTCGGCTAAGGTAGCGTTAGCTAGGCACCCTAAATTTTTCTTCTTCTCTCTGTTTTCTGTCTGACCTTTGTGGGTTTACATTCACATTTTATTTCCTTCCTTGTTGGTGAGTCCGTTTACCTTTTTTTTAGGGTCTTGTCTACCTCTATTGGGTTAATACTTCTTTTGCCTCTATTAGGTTAATACTCCTTTTACCCCTTTTGGGTTGTTTTCTTTATACCCGGTCGTTTTTTTTATTACCTCTTTTGGGTTTGGTTTAGTTAATTGTTGTTTAGTGCTAGTACATATTTAATTGCATGTCAACCATACCAATTTTTTTTTGGGTTCCCAGGTTTTGTTTACCCAGAAACGCAGAGAGTACCCTGTCTGATCTGGGCTCTACCCTTATACTTTTACTTCCTGAGACTTCCGAGGTCTGCAAGACTCTCATCCCTGCTTGTTCCCCGGGAACACATAAACCGGACAGACCTTCAGCCTCCCCAGGTTGTAGACAACATCGGAGAGGCTGCCCTGTAGTGACTACTGACCTGAAGAAGGCGCCACCATCTTTTCCCGCAGTCGAAAGTTCAGCGGACAGGTCGAAAGTCAGCTGACCTACGACCTGGCGACCACTTCAGGTCAGAAGACAGTTTTTCTATTTCCGGAACGTGGTTCGTCGAGGGCCGCGAAAAGTGAAGCACGCGCTTAGAGAAAAAAAAATATATTAAAAGAAAAAAAGAGAAGCACGCGGTGGGAAGAGGAGGTCGGAAAAAAACGTAAAGGTCGGCGATCGAAAACTACTCGGGAGAAAGTGTTGCGTAAAATCGTATTGAAGCGGTTGTAAAAGTACGCCTTCACGGAATCAATTCGCGCATGGTGTAAAATTCGAATAGCATTGAATTGAGTGAATTAAAAATCAATAGACAATAATAATTGTAAGTCTGTGCACGAAATAATGAAAATTGCTCCGTAAAGTGAACGCTAAATTTGTACGGATGATTTTATCGGGCCGACCGGCATCTCTCAGTATATCTATTTCGTATCTTGGAATATAAGCAAAACGGCGAAAGAAAGATGATCAAACAATAAATGAAAACAGAAAAGCTTTAAAATAATGAAATTCGCTTCGACGAGCCAAGTATCAAACTTACAGTTAGAACAAGTTGACAACGAAGTTGAAAAGTGTGCTTGCTTCATATTGTTTTGGTAGCTTCAAATAAGCAATTTCGTATGTTTTTATGCGCAGCTTCTTCAGTTAAGCACTCAGAAAATAATTATTCGAATTATGTTTCACCGAGTGATTTGGTGCAGTTGACATACAAAGAAACAATACATCATCGCATTAGCACTTAATCTGCGAAAGATTCATGGCCGCTAAGAATAAAGTTAGCAACAGCCATTTTAGATAAATTTTCTAAAATACTCCGATATGTTCACCAAAGATTATTTCATCACGCAAAAGCCTGTGTATGACATGTGGAATGCAAATTGCTTAAGGAAAACTAGTGCTGACAAGAGCTGCAAAAATTAGTCTACTGGATGTGTTTCATTCGCATTGATACGATTTAAAGCAAGGAGAATTGAATTTAGAAATTTTTCAAATGTCTATCTAAATAAATATCAATCGTCGCATATAGAGAACAGCATGTGTAACCAACAAGAAATACGGAAAGTAACATCCAATTTTAGTGAGTTGTTATATCTAATTTATATGTGTAAACTTAGTTATAAGCTAAAGCCACGGTATGGTTAAATCAAGAGTCAATGTAACCGTGTGGCAACTTCGAAAAACCGATTTAATTTTTGAAATACCTAGTTTTGATTTATAATTGAATTCATATTTTCACGCAAGTCTGTGTTTGAGCATGACCAATAATCTATGTTTATAATTTGACTTTCATGTTTATAATTTAAAATTTCTTCAACAACCTTAAAAGGCAATCTTAAAAGTTTAAAGATTAATATGGCAGAATATTGCAATTATCTGACACATCAACGGTGAATTAAACCAGATTTTTCTTCTTGCTATCGTTATAGATAAATTAAATTATTACTCATGTTAAATTTATAATTGTTAACATATTTAAATGGAGTTGGAGTATTGAAAGACTATTCGTCTCAAATAGGATAAGATGTTGTATTTGGAAAAAAAAAAAAAATTTACAGAAGAAAATTATAACTATATAATGAAAATGATAACCTAATATACATAAAAAAAAGAAATATATATACATATATATATATATATATATATATATATACAATAAAAAAATAAAATAATAAAGCGAATTACCTATTTAAATAATCAACCATCTAACTAATTCATAATAAAAAGAAAAATTCTAATTTAGAATTACCTAGAATTACATGTGATGTAAGACGATATTTTAAGCGACCGAATAGCTTGTAAAGATTGTAGTCACGATAGTTTGTTTGATCCATAAAAAAAATATATATATAAAATGAAGTGCTGAAAACAATAACGCTCATTCCTTCCAGCAACCTTTTTCTTTCAGGAGGAAATGGCGCGAAGGTAAGTGCATGAGGATGTAGGGCCAAAATTGTGTTTCGTCGTTCGGGTTCCGCGGTGCAGTAGTTTTGTTCCGGTAATAATTTGTAGTCGTGTCGCGGACTACTAGTTCGGTTTTTTCGGGTTCGCGTGTTTTACGTTCGCATGAAATTAACGTAGACTGTTTTCGGGCACCGCGGTAAAATCGGTTCGTGGATGCGCGTTAGTCGGGGAGTTGGATTCTTTGATTCTTGGATCTTGATGAAAAAAAAAAAAAAATTTAGAGTAAAGTAACGTAATTTGTTTAGAAACGTCGCATAGTAAATCGGGCTTTTCGGTGGCTGGTTCAAATGGAACCAAGAGCGGAAGTTCACTTGGGTCCGACCCACGTCCGCAATCCTTGCCGCACTGAGCTAGTTAGCCAGCAGCCACCACGCGAGTGAACTTCCCAGTGGCCGAGTTGTTGACCCGCGGGGTACGACTCGTTGCCACGTCTCAAGGACTGCACGTCCAAGTGTCGGTGCGAGGCCGACTTCAGTCCTTAGCCGTCGTCGTGACGACGGGGATGAAATCCATTACAATGGCGCCCAACGTGGGGCCCTCAAACCGTTAGTTTTCGGTCAGTTTCTGACCTAGCATGATCAATTCGATCCGGATGTACTCCGAATGAGGACGCCCACACACGGAGTTGTGAAAATTTGTGTCTAACACCAATGAGTCGCTTCACGCGAGCCGTATCGTTCACTCTCCGCTCTATTTTTTTTTGATTTGATTGATACGCGATAGAGTTTCTCCGACGTGTTGTCCTAGGTTGAATGACCTGTAAGGACGGTTGGGCTTTTGATGAGAACGGCTACTAGTGGTGTCGTACGCCGCTAGATATACTCTCAAAAGTACCAACCTCCCTCCTTACTTTTATGTATCGGAGGAACTCTCGTTTTTTTTTATGCGTGATAAGGGGTGGGTCGATTCGTCGTGACAGCCGGCCATCGCTGGAATTACGTGGCGCTGAATGCCTTGTGCATCGCGGATGCGTCCGCTTGGTCGTTGTCATTGACGGGTTTGCCCATTTGCCTCGGTTCGTAGAGCAAAGTAAAATTAATAAAACGCGAAAACTTTTGTGATGGTACGAGACGAAACACCTGCTGGTCCTGCGTTAGGTATTGCACCCCTGAGCGCCTTATTTTCTCCCTGAAGGAATAGGCTGATGGAAGGAAAGACACTTAGATAGGTGTTAGTTCTTCGGCTAAGGTAGCGTTAGCTAGGCACCCTAAATTTTTCTTCTTCTCTCTGTTTTCTGTCTGACCTTTGTGGGTTTACATTCACATTTTATTTCCTTCCTTGTTGGTGAGTCCGTTTACCTTTTTTTTAGGGTCTTGTCTACCTCTATTGGGTTAATACTTCTTTTGCCTCTATTAGGTTAATACTCCTTTTACCCCTTTTGGGTTGTTTTCTTTATACCCGGTCGTTTTTTTTATTACCTCTTTTGGGTTTGGTTTAGTTAATTGTTGTTTAGTGCTAGTACATATTTAATTGCATGTCAACCATACCAATTTTTTTTTGGGTTCCCAGGTTTTGTTTACCCAGAAACGCAGAGAGTACCCTGTCTGATCTGGGCTCTACCCTTATACTTTTACTTCCTGAGACTTCCGAGGTCTGCAAGACTCTCATCCCTGCTTGTTCCCCGGGAACACATAAACCGGACAGACCTTCAGCCTCCCCAGGTTGTAGACAACATCGGAGAGGCTGCCCTGTAGTGACTACTGACCTGAAGAAGGCGCCACCATATTTTCCCGCAGTCGAAAGTTCAGCGGACAGGTCGAAAGTCAGCTGACCTACGACCTGGCGACCACTTCAGGTCAGAAGACAGTTTTTCTATTTCCGGAACGGGGTTCGTCGAGGGCCGCGAAAAGTGAAGCACGCGCTTAGAGAAAAAAAAAATATATTAAAAGAAAAAAAGAGAAGCACGCGGTGGGAAGAGGAGGTCGGAAAAAAACGTAAAGGTCGGCGATCGAAAACTACTCGGGAGAAAGTGTTGCGTAAAATCGTATTGAAGCGGTTGTAAAAGTACGCCTTCACGGAATCAATTCGCGCATGGTGTAAAATTCGAATAGCATTGAATTGAGTGAATTAAAAATCAATAGACAATAATAATTGTAAGTCTGTGCACGAAATAATGAAAATTGCTCCGTAAAGTGAACGCTAAATTTGTACGGATGATTTTATCGGGCCGACCGGCAGCTCTCAGTATATCTATTTCGTATCTTGGAATATAAGCAAAACGGCGAAAGAAAGATGATCAAACAATAAATGAAAACAGAAAAACTTTAAAATAATGAAATTCGCTTCGAGGAGCCAAGTATCAAACTTACAGTTAGAACAAGTTGACAACGAAGTTGAAAAGTGTGCTTGCTTCATATTGTTTTGGTAGCTTCAAATAAGCAATTTCGCATGTTTTTATGCGCAGCTTCTTCAGTTAAGCACTCAGAAAATAATTATTCGAATTATGTTTCACCGAGTGATTTGGTGTAGTTGACATACAAAGAAACAATATATCATCGCATTAGCACTTAATCTGCGAAAGATTCATGGCCGCTAAGAATAAAGTTAGCAACAGCCATTTTAGATTAATTTTCTAAAATACTCCGATATGTTCATCAAAGATTATTTCATCACGCAAAAGCCTGTGTATGACATGTGGAATGCAAATTGCTTAAGGAAAACTAGTGCTGACAAGAGCTGCAAAAATTAGTCTACTGGATGTGTTTCATTCGCATTGATACGATTTAAAGCAAGGAGAATTGAATTTAGAAATTTTTCAAATGTCTATCTAAATAAATATCAATCGTCGCATATAGAGAACAGCATGTGTAACCAACAAGAAATACGGAAAGTAACATCCAATTTTAGTGAGTTGTTATATCTAATTTATATGTGTAAACTTAGTTATAAGCTAAAGCCACGGTATGGTTAAATCAAGAGTCAATGTAACCGTGTGGCAACTTCGAAAAACCGATTTAATTTTTGAAATACCTAGTTTTGATTTATAATTGAATTCATATTTTCACGCAAGTCTGTGTTTGAGCATGACCAATAATCTATGTTTATAATTTGACTTTCATGTTTATAATTTAAAATTTCTTCAACAACCTTAAAAGGCAATCTTAAAAGTTTAAAGATTAATATGGCAGAATATTGCAATTATCTGACACATCAACGGTGAATTAAACCAGATTTTTCTTCTTGCTATCGTTATAGATAAATTAAATTATTACTCATGTTAAATTTATAATTGTTAACATATTTAAATGGAGTTGGAGTATTGGAGAATTGGAGTATATATATATATATATATATATATATATATATATATATATATATATATATATATAAAATAAAAAAATAAAATAATAAAGCGAATTACCTATTTAAATAATCAACCATCTAACTAATTCATAATAAAAAGAAAAATTCTAATTTAGAATTACCTAGAATTACATGTGATGTAAGACGATACTTTAAGCGACCGAATAGCTTGTAAAGATTGTAGTCACGATAGTTTGTTTGATCCATAAAAAAAAATATATATAAAATGAAGTGCTGAAAACAATAACGCTCTTTCCTTCCAGCAACCTTTTTCTTTCAGGAGGAAATGGCGCGAAGGTAAGTGCATGAGGATGTAGGGCCAAAATTGTGTTTCATCGTTCGGGTTCCGCGGTGCAGTAGTTTTGTTCCGGTAATAATTTGTAGTCGTGTCGCGGACTACTAGTTCGGTTTTTTCGGGTTCGCGTGTTTTACGTTCGCATGAAATTAACGTAGACTGTTTTCGGGCACCGCGGTAATATCGGTTCGTGAATGCGCATTAGTCGGGGAGTTGGATTCTTTGATCTTGATGAAAAAAAAAAAAATTTAGAGTAAAGTAACGTAATTTGTTTAGAAACGACGCATAGTAAATCGGGCTTTTCGGTGGCTGGTTCAAATGGAACCAAGAGCGGAAGTTCACTTGGGTCCGACCCACGTCCACAATCCTCGCCGCACTGAGCTAGTTAGCCAGCAGCCACCACGCGAGTGAACTTCCGAGTGGCCGAGTTGTTGACCCGCGGGGTACGACTCGTTGCCACGTCTCAAGGACTGCACGTCCAAGTGTCGGTGCGAGGCCGACTTCAGTCCTTAGTCGTCGTCGTGACGACGGGGATGAAATCCATTACAATGCCTTAGCTTACGCATATTCATACACAAAAAATAGGGAAAGAGTAGCATTCATATCAATATAGACATCATTTGTATAATACAGCCAATATAAATAATGCTTTTATTAAGTTTGATTTAAATTTTTTTTGAAAGTTACACGTTTACAATTTTGTAAGATAGCTAGAATAGATAGAAGAATATAATAACAACAGCAACTCGATTTATTAGAAATGAATTTACTCAATGCTTTCAAAAATATAGGGAAAATTAATAATTTACAATTGTATCGTATCGTTCGAAGCATATTGGTAAATTTAATGTAACTTTACATCTTTTGCACTCCCACCTTGTTTCGCTACGTTTGTAAGTTTTGAACACACTTTGCAGGCTCTTGTTGGTTTTGATTTCGATGGAGTTGGGTCTATTAACTTGGAAAAATGGCTCCAATTTTTCCCCTGCAGGCTCTCTGGTATACCTTCATTTGATAATCTGCACCGTATGTTATATTCTGGTGTCGGTAACATTGATTCCGCTTTTTTAATTCCTGTATTCTAAAAAACATTGTTTTTTCATAGGATTTAGTTTATCTCAAAATATAGGAGTTATACAATGCAATATTAAAAAAGTATAAGAAGACCTTCCGATGTCCTTTCATATATTTCCTCATAATAGGGTAGCAAGCTAGCATTGGTCTTCGTGACCAATTCCATTCATTCCTTTCTATGCACATTTCTGTTGTTTCATGTTTTGTGAGAATAATATGTACGTCTCGCTTGTCGTTCCATTTTATTGCTATACGTACTAGTCCATTGCAGCTTGGCATTATACACTCTCTCTTTTTTAATTTTGCTTCTACAAAAACTTTTGGCATATTTTTCCTGTTCGCAAGTACTGTTCCAATAGCATTGGTTTTATAACTAAGACAAGTTGTAAAAGATTAGATGAAAAGTACCAATTGTCCAAATACAATAACATAAATACTTTGATAACATTTTCAGGTGCATCCTCATTAGGATTTGCTATATCACCTGTATATATTTTTAATTCATAAATAACTGGTGGCATGGTTTTCGCGAATATAGGAGTTTCAATAACGGCCCTCGTAGACCAGTTCATTTGTATTTTTGATTTTTTCACTTGAGACATTATAACACACAACGCAAGGTAAATTTTTATTTCAACACAATCCACGGGAAACCACAATCCATCTTTTTTTCACGGGATCTGCGTACCGATTCGTTTCTGTTACTATTTTTTGCCAGAAAGTATAATCAAATATTGTATTTAAAATATCTAGTACCTTTTTTCGGTCCAACCGATATAATATTAGCGCTTTTATTTCAGGGGTTTCCGATAAATTCCAAATTTGAGTTATTCTTATTATTTTTCCAAATCCATTGCTCTGGTTATTGGAACTCTATCTGATCTTCATCGTCGGTGTAATCTTAATTAACCATTTGCCGTAAATGTTTTCGCGTATCATATATAGCAATACTGGTACTTTCATAATCAACAGTATCCACTAAATCATTAGTATTGGCGGAAGCTTAATTGATCTCATTATTGCAAAGCAGTCTTTTTAAAGATATTTTGAAGGGTAATGGTCATTAACAAAATATAATAGCGTGCGCATACGGCTAATAGAAACTTTGACTAAATATAACTGTATAAGCCAACATAACAACATGAGAACGAAACAAAATATGCTTCTTTCCTTGCTGTCCCATGTGCACTACACGCCTAAATCTATGCTATAATTTTTGCCCAATTGATTTATAACGCGCCACACTCCATGTTTTTATTTTCGCTTAATCGACTCATCACGATCAAGGTTCGATGTTATCATTTCGAGCCCAACCGACTCACCACGAACAGGGCTCGACGTATTTATTTTTGGCCTAGTCGGCAGACCATGAGTCAGGCTAGATATTGTAGGTTAAGGAGTTAACAGAAATCACTGCCTAACTAATCGATAAATAAATTGTAATTTTTCTCCAATATACTAAGTTGATCTTAAGCTATTTTGTATAACGCATGGGCAAGCGTCAAATATCTACACGCGAATATAATAACTAAATGTCACAAAAGTAAAAAATAAACATCTAAAAATAAAGTCTCAATAAAGTAAAGTAAAGGTAAGGTCTACCGATTGCATTCAAATTGTGGCACGAAACTAAAATTTTATTAAATTGAATAAATCTGGATGCTGATTATCAACTGATGTTGGAAAGTTTTATTGCTAGGTGAAAATAAGATTAACATTACGCATGTCATGTTATCAAAGACAAAGAACGAACATGCAAACTTCAGCAAGTGAGATATATGACTCACAAAGGAATTAACAAAGAAATGTAATCCAATACTTTCATTTTCGCAGTTGTTCAATATGAATCATAAAAGATATTGATGACTAATGAAGATATTGATGACTATTGAACATTTGCATTGATTCATATAACTTTTGTAACATTAGCATAATGTAGATATCGATAGCTATTGAACAGCTGCATGAAAATTTTGCAACATCAGCATAATATTACTATAAAAGACTTGGATCAAGATTAAATAGGGCAGTTCATACATTAACAACCCAATAGTAAACCCGGTTAACAAATTATATTAATAACCCGTGAAGTGTTAATATTTGATATAATAAATTGTAATCCGTGAGTTTTACTTACTAGAATTGAAAATTGGCGCAGTCGGTAGGATACCGAAGTGTCCGTCGCGAAATAAAGTTTCGGGAAGTTTTATTACAATCGTGAAAGTAAATCGCGAAGTGTCAAAAATAAAAATAATTTGAAACAAACGTTCGAACTAATAACTTTTAAAGTTTACCGGTATCCATTAAACGAACCATCAGTGAAAGCAAGTGAAAATTGCTTAAAAGCAAGTGAACATTGCTTAAAGTGATGAGTGAAGTTAAGTGAATAGTTAAAACAAAAATAAAAATGAACAGTTCCGATAATATAATAAATCAAGGACTAGCATTGTCCCAAAGGCAGAATTTTCCAAGAATTCGCCTCCTTGCTGTGCTCGTTACAGACAAGGTTAATACCAAATAAAAATAAAAATTATAAATCTACAGGAAGAGTCGTCCCTGTAAGATTTTAACAGTGAAAACAGCAGAAAGCAGAAAAAAGGTAATAGCTGCTAATCATTTTGTAGAAAAAAAAAAACAAAAGAAGTCAAAATGCCAATCACATTTACGGATATATTGTGGGAGGCAAGATCAATGCCAGTCTACACAGGAGAGGAAGGATTTCAATTGCAGAGCTTTATTCTTGAAGTGAAAAGCTTAATGAACCTAATAAATTATGAGGAAGAATCAAAATACGTGTCGGAGATATTATTTTCGAAACTACAAGGAAAAGCCGCAGTAGCTGTTAGAAGAATAACGGAGAAAACATGAAAGAATGTGAAGAATGCATTAATCACTACTTTTGGGGTCCAGGAATCGTATCTGAAGCTGAAGGAACAAGCAGATCGGTGCTATTCGAAGAGCGCAAAGGATATCTACGAACATCTTTTATTAATTTTAGATAAACATAATTTAAAATTTCATTAGATACAGAACAACCTCAAGAATTTAATCCAGGCTACAATGAACTTAGCATTCTAGAAAAATTCCTTAGTAAAATTAATAGAACAGATGCAATGTATTTGAGGACGAAAAATGTGAAACATTAGTAGAAACTTATCAGGAACTATTACAGAAAGAAAGAAAATAAATTTAACAATTATAATAGACAAATGGAAGAAAAGAGAGGATATAAAGAGTACAATCGAAATAATCAAACTAACAGTGGTCATTTTTCAAATCACAGAAATTATGGAAATTATAGGGATAGAGCTCATGGTTCTAATCAATGCGGGCAAAATAATTATAATCAAAACAGACAAAACGACAGACAGAATAGTTATCAAAATAATTTCCAACACCATAATAATCATGACAGAGTAGAACCAATGGATACAAATTTAATTAAAATTGAGGAAAATTTTCCTGCGGAAGCCTCGGAAACACATACCTTCCCTTAATAAAAATCCATATTAATGGAATACCAACTATAGCCTTAATTGACTCTGGCTCTAGTGTATCAATTCTAAATATTAATCATTTACAGAACCACCCAAAAATTAAAGTACATAATGAACAATATCGCACATTATCCGGTACGCAAAAAATAATATACGAGAGAATAACCAAAACTCCACCAGAAATCGGATGGAAACTTGCAGATTTATCTGGTAGAAAATTCGATGCAATAATTGGTGCGAATATATTGTCTTGTACTAATTCGAAAATTAACTTTGGAAATCAAAATATTACGTTTGGTGATAATGAAGTGCCATTAAATAATGAAAACAAAAGTAAAAACAAATCGAAAAATACAAGTGAAAGTGATTTGAAAAAAATGTATTTTGAAGAAATTCATACTATGGAAGCAATGAATAAAACAGACATAAATATGAGTGGTTTAAATGAAAAAGAAAAAGCTGAACTAAAGAAATTAATTAAGAAAAATAAAAAAATATTTTATTTAGAAGGAGATCTGTCAGCTACGAACCAAATTGAACATGAAATTAAAACAACAACAAAAGACCCAATTTATTCTAAAATGTATAGGAATCCACAAATACATGACAAAGAAATAGAAAAACAAATCAATGAAATGCTGGAGCAAGGAATTATAAGAGAAAGTAATTCACCATATAATTCGCCTGTAGTAGTTGTTGCGAAAAAGATGGATAATTCCGGTCAAAAGAAATGGAGATTAGCTATTGACTATCGGAAGCTAAATGCAGTTACAATAGATGACAAATTCCCAATTCCAAATATCGATGGAATTCTAGAAAAATTAGGACGAGCCCAATACTTTACAACTTTGGACTTAGCAAAAGGATTTCATCAAATTCGTATGAAACAGTCAGATATTAAGAAAACAGCATTTTCCACAGTAACAAGACATTACGAATATACGAGAATGCCATTTGGTTTAAAAAACGCGCCAGCTACATTCCAAAGATTAATCAATAATGTATTAAAAGACTATATAAATAAAATGTGTTTAGTATATCTTGATGACATCTTAATTTTTGGTACATCAATAGAAGAACATGTTGACAATATACAAAAGGTCTTTAACAAATTAAAAGGAGCAAATTGAAAATTACAAGTCGACAAATGTGTGTTCTTTGAAAAAGAAACACAATTCTTGGGTCATACAATTGGAACAGAGGGTATAAAACCGAACACCGATAAAATCGAAAAAGTACTTTGAGTGCAAATTCCTAAAAACTCTAAGGAAATAAAATCCTTCTTGGGTTTAACGGGATATTATAGGAAGTTCATAAAGGACTATCCTAAGATGGCACAGCCAATGACAAGATACTTAAACAAGGATCCGAAAGTAAATCTGTACGACAGCGAATATGTCGGAGCCTTTGAAAAGTTGAAAAACTTGTTAACTTCAGCACCTGTTCTAAGACATCATAAATTTGCACAAATATTTCAAGTTAATACAGACGCTAGTAATTTCGCAATTGGGGCGGTTTTAAGTCAAAATGGACATCCTATTTGTTACATAAGTAGAACATTGAATGATCATGAAAGAAAATATGCTGTAATTGAAAAAGAAATGTTAGCCATAGTTTGGGCAATAAATTATCTTCGACCATTTTTATATGGAAGAGAATTCGACTTACAAACTGATCATCAACCTATTACGTGGTTATATCAAAAATTCAAAGGAAAAGACATTGCTCCAAGATTACTAAGATGGATCTTAAAAATAGGAGAATACGATATAAAACTAGAATACATCAAAGGAAAGGATAATATTCCTGCAGACTTTCTATCAAGATTAGGAGAATCAGGAGAAATAAATATGGTAAACAATGAAGACCAAAATAAAAAGAATAAAATTCATATAACAACCGTTAAAACTTTAAAAGATAAAGTACAAGGTGAACAAGCATCAGATGTTTCATCAGACATAAACTTTGATTTACAATTTTATCCAGAAATAAAAAAAGTAAAAAGACAAAGAAAATCTATAAAAAGTACTAGTGGTAATACGATACATTCTCAAGCCGAAAATTTTAACGATTATATCCCAATTAAAGATGATTTTATTAACAAATATAAACAGCAAATCTTATTAGTAGCAAAAGAAAAACTAGAACACAGAATCAAAACAAATAATAGAAAAAGAATTGTTTTACCCTTAGAATACATCAAAAATGAAAATAAAACAATAGACTTCCTTAAAAAGAGATTACGTGGGGGACAAGTTGGAATATACATTGAATTAGACGATCCAGAATATAATATATCACAACAAATTTTGATAAAAGGATTTAATAGAACTAAAATAAAATTTATCAAATTATCGAAAATATTAAAAGAAATAGAAAATGAAGATGAACTTATCAAAATTATAAAAGATTATCATGAGAAAGAAACTGGACATTCATGTGTAAAGAAAAACAATGAAGGATTAAAAAGAAGAATTTATTTTCCAAATTTGAACCAATACATTAACCGTTTTATTAATATTTGCAATGTTTGTAACGAAATGAAAGTTGATAGGAAGCCAATCAAGCCAGTATTCGAATTATCTCAGACACCCACAAATCCAAGAGAAATAATTCACATGGACTTATTTTTTATCGATGGTTTAACAATAATGACAAGTATAGATAAATTCTCAAAATTCGCATCAGGCACAATTATACAATCAAAAAATATGGCAGATATGAGAGAAGGCCTATTAACAGTTTTAGCAACTACAGGACGACCTAGTCTTATTATCGGAGATGGAGACTTTGAATCGGTTTTTCTAAAAGAAGTATATCAAATCAAGAATATAGAGTTGCATATCACAAAACCACATTCCCATACAGGAAACGCTGACATAGAAAGGTTTCATGAAACCATACAAGAAAAGATGAGAACTGGATGTAATAATATACCTAAACAAACCACAAAGGAAAAATTCTTCGAAGCCCTTGAATTCTATAATAGACAAATACATTCCACTATAAAGGAAAGACCTATTGACGTACATTTCGGGAAAATAGATAAAGAAATTATATATGATAGAATAGTAAAAATAAAACATTCCATGCTGGTAAGAGAAAATAAAAATAGAGAAGAATACAACGAAGATAGAGAAAACGTTTTTGTAAAAAAACCGAAAGCTATAAGAAATAAATTAAAACCCAAATTTAAAATACAATCCTACAATAATAGAATAGCAAAAGTTAATATCAAGAGACCCAAAAAGAATATTATTGCAGGTTCAAATCAACAAGATAATCCTGAGGAAGATAAGGATATTAATAATGAAGACCTATTATCTAATATTTCTACTACACCTAACATCGCGGACATTGGTGATAGACAAGATCAATTCTGAAATTAGATACATCGAAATCAAGACTGACGAAATACAATTAGTCACTGAAAGACATATTATTTTACATAGAATCAACTTAGAACATATATTGACAGCAATTAATGAAATTAGACAGACAAATATGATAGGAATATATGACCATAGACAATGGACATTAGACCGAGAACTAGATTATTTAGAACATCAACTCTATACATTAATACCAAAAGAACATAGACCAAAACCTAAAGAAAAAAAACACGTACAAATCTAATATAACACAAAACATGCTCGACAGAATCGTAAATAACAAATACAAACAAATCACCAAGTATTACTGACAAACTTTCTGAAATTTGTAACTCTGCATTCTTAGCTAAAACACCAGGATATAAAGAAATATGTGAAAACAAAAGAAAGGAATTGGATTTAAAAATTCGGAAACGTAGAGGACTTATAGATCCAATAGGCAATGTTTACAATTGACTCTTTGGTATAATGGATGCTAACGATAGACAAGACATTGAAGATCATTTTAAGGCAGTAGACCAAAATAATCATGAATTAATACAAAGAATGAATCAGCAAATCAAAATAAATAATAGATTAGAAGATCAAATTCATAAAGTAATAAAAACTATTCAAATTGATAGAAAACTTATAGAACAATCATTAAACGCAGCAACCGAAAGATGGAAAGCAGAATTGTCATATTTAGCAACAGTCGTTAATATTCAAATAATACAGAATGAGTTAGAAATTTTACAAGATAATTTAATGTCAGCTAGACTAGGACCTATGAGTAGGAACATACTAGCAACAACTGAAATAATTGAATATGCAATAGATATAGATAAACTAAGACATCTACAAATAGCAATCGCTATTAGCAACAAAAATCCTCTAGAATTACTATTTGCAATAAAAATTCCTTACAAAATTTTTAATACCTTCAAATACATTGTTCTGTCTATTCCAAATAGAAATAACTATGAAATTCAATTTGAATCAGAAAGTATTGTGAAAATAAATCAAACTGTATATACTTATAATAACGAAAATAATTTCAAAGACCTCAAACAAAGTCATTTGTGTTTTTTCATAAACGAAACATGTACAACCATGAAAAGATAAAGATCTTCAATTATTGAATTAGAAGTAGGAACAGTTCTAGCTATTCAATCAGATATAAATTGGCATAATACATGTGATGAAAGAAATCAAATATTGAATGGAAATTATCTTTTATTTTTAATAATTGCTCCATTACATTAAACAATATAACATTTTCTAATAGATTACCAGAATATAAAGCTCAAGTAATAATTCAAAAAATAAATTTAAATTTTTCAAATTATGTATCACAACCTACATGGAATGAATTGAAGGACTTTCATCTAGAAAATTTGAAAGAAATCAAAGAAATAAAATATGTAAAACAAACTCATTTTGCTGTAAACATTTCAATCACAATTATCATTGCATTGTAATCGTCCTCATTGTTATTTTTGTATACTTTTATTTAAAACGAAAAACATTGAGAATTAAAATTAATAATATGAATAGTAAATTCGAGGACGAATTTAATCATAAGGAGGGAGGTGTCATGTTATCAAAGACAAAGAACGAACATGCAAACTTCAGCAAGTGAGATATATGACTAACAAAGGAAATAAATAAAGAAATGGAATCAAATACTTTCATTTTCGCAGATGTTCAATATGAATCATAAAAGATATTGATGACTAATGAAGATATTAATGACTATTGAACATCTGCATTGATTCATATAACTTTTGCAACATTAGCATAATGTAGATATCGATAGCTATTGAACAGCTGCATGTAACTTTTGTAACATCAGCATAATATTATTATAAAAGACCTGGATCAGGATTAAATAGAGCAGTTCATACATTAACAACCCAATAGTAAACCCGGTTAACAAATTATATTAATAACCCGTGAAGTGTTAATATTTGATATAATAAATCGTAATCCGTGAGTTTTACTTACTAGAATTGAAAGGACCGCGGAAAGGTCTATAATTTCAATTTCTTTTGGGTTCGTATTGAACCAAAAACAAAATTCGCATCCAAAAAGGCAACATTTGATGATGATTTCTGATTTCGAAATTAATTTCCATGAGCTTTGGCGTTTACACATTCCTTAAAAAGCTCTTAGTTAAAATTTGCGAAAGATTTCGAAAATTATCGTATACGTAAACGAAATATTTATATATATCAAGCGGCTTGACCGATTTCAATAGGAAATGAAAGCTGGCCACCTCCTTAGTATACCTCAATGGATGCCTCGCTGGAGAATATCCCGAGTGGCATGATGTTGAGTATAATTTCCATTACAGTAGTAGGCTTAGCCCTAATGTAACCTGTGATGTTAAGACAAGCAGTTTGCTAGATCTCATACCATTTGCACCATACAAGTACTCTGAAAAATTTCTTTGTGGTACTGTGAAAACAAGTATTAAAATTTTTTTGTTACCCTTTTCATTGTCAAGAGTCTAATGGGTAGATTCGCAGTCAGCTCACCCTCTAAGTTTACTACAAATTTGTTAAACTTTCTTACCAAACTTATCGGGTTTTGGGGAACAGCTTTAGAAATATTTCCGATTTTCAACACTTTGTGTTGGGTATAAACTCCATTTTGTCAGTACTGATACGCCTACTCGAAAAGTAGTGAGAGTGGAGTTTACATCAGGACCGACACGGTTCATGGGAAATTTAAACTGATCAGTATAACGACCGCGTCAGTATATGCTATCGTTCCATAGCCCTTCTTGTTTAGATCTTCAAATTTTCGGTTAACTGCGAGTACACAGTGGTGGTATTATGGCGGTGTACCCCTATTAGTACATTTTTCAAGGTAATGCTGTTTCCTTCATTATCGTTGTCCATTTGATTAGATGTCAATTAATTCCCTATTATGAAAGGCAGGTATGATGATTTCCGGATTTATATGATTGAAAGATATTCTATCTGTATCTTTTCTGTTTGTTATTCATTTAAGTTCTGTCTCATTTTAGTGCTGAACATATTGGAAGTTATGCGGTTGATTGGAATATAGCACCGGTATTTACAGTGTTGGTACTCATCCACTATATGTTCCAAGGTTTTCAGCATATGACGTTAAGCTGATGATTCGGTAATACTTTGAGTTGCAGCGGCGGGTTCTTGCCGAATTATCCTATTCCTGATAACCCCTAGTCCAATGAGTTGCAACCTTTGAGTTGAGAGGCTTTGTGATTTTTATTGATATCCATTCTGTTATGCAGTCAAATTTCATAAGCATGATCGCATATACCTTATCAGTTCTGGGTGATTTGTTGAATGTATGGTGTTAATGGCAGAAAGGACTTTTTGTTCGCATACCATTGTTTTTAATTGGGGCGGTAGGAAAAAGCATTGGTTACTCGTTATATTTTTCAATCGTTACGCCCATAAGCGTTTGTTTAGGAATGGCTCTACGCTGTTTGTCGTCCACGATCCATCTTCCTTTAGAGCATCGTGTTTGTATATTATTTTCTTTTAAATCTCCTCGCTCTTTATTCCCTTATCCTTGCTGCAAAAGACATTTCAAGATTCTTTTTCCTATCGCACAGCCGTCATGAAGATTTTGGGATTTTTCTTAATTTCCTCCAACATAACTTTTATTTGTTTAATGGTAGATATTAGATATGTTTCCCTGAAAATACTGACTGAGTTTCTTGTGATATGCTTCACTTCTTTTCCAATGGTTTTTCAACTTTGTAAAGGAACCGCATAGTGGCAACTTATATTTCGTTTAGTGGCGTTTGTTTAATCATTCCTCTCACTGCGGCAGACCGATGGGGTCCTTTCAACACTTCTCATTTCAAGGGTAATGCTCTTGTTATGTAGTGTAAAAGTAATGGTAGTCCGATAGCGTAAGGGCGTCATGCACTCTCCAGTCCCGTCAAGTTAAGTCTTCTAACGCCTTTGTTGTGATTACAGTGACGTCTATGACTACCACTTTATTTTCGAGCAGTCATCAAGTCATCAAATCACCGCATAAGCATATCAAGTCCAAGAAGCGCGTGCTTGACTGTGTATGAGTGTATTGACTCAATAGTGTAGTCAATAACATTTGCGCTTTGCCGACGCAGCATGACGCCTCCGTGGCTCAAGTAGCTCGGTCAGAAATTAATGTATATTGTTGAACAATAACAATTTTCTTGTTGTACCTCAGTTAATACCTAATACGTGATTCCACAGAGATTTTCATATTTTCGTGAAATACACAGTGAAGTTCTGGCCGGTTTTCAGTGTAAGATATCTCGCCGTCTATTTTGTTATAACCATGTTATAATTAACCCGTTATAATCATGCAGAGTAAAGCGCTCAAACGACGATCCTCTCATTTTATGTATATTGATTAGAAGGTCGAAGTTATCTTACGTATAGCTTATTGACCAGTCTTGACATACGTTAGATCTGATATAACCAGATTACTAGTATAATGGAAAAGATAGAAGTTTTCGGAAGAGAATGTCATCGTGCAATTTTTGCCTGTGAAGAAAACCTATCACGGATTGGAATCATGATATATCTCATCGAAACGCTGATCGCACTGCCAAAATGACTAGTGTTGACATATTTATTTTAAGTCTTAGTCGGAATTCTATAACTGTTATCAGTGGACATTAACGCCACATAACTTAGTTGCAAGTTATGTTGAAATCAATCAATCAGAGACGCAGGGCTTGGTAAGGATTAGTAATTATCAGTATTGGTAGCTAAATGTCAATATCTTTATTCGGAGTCATTCTCGGTAATGTTCTTTTCAGATAATTACTGCGACGTATAAGTGTTCCCTTCTTTGTTGTGTTTTCGTTGTTAATAAGTAATGCCATGTATACTTGAGAATGCAGTTGCAGTTATTATTGTATTTTATTATAAAGATCATTGTTAGAACTGCATTTAACCCTTTGCGGACGAGTGTTGGCAAATAGCCACCCAAGCCTTTTTACCCGCGTCCGCGACGGTATAAAGGCTTGGAGGGCTATTTGCCGACACTCGTCCGCAAAGGGTTAACATGAAAGTCCAAATAAATAGTTGTAAGCCGGTTTCCTTTTGTATTATATATTATTCTATATTTTATACTATAGCAAATTTTAATATTGTTGTTTTTTAATTTTAGAGACAATTGTTTTTATTAAAGTCCTTTATTTTTAATTATTATTCACAAAAAGAAGTTCAGATTGCTCTTCTCTTTATTGATACTAAACCAAGACTGTCCTTTTTAAAAGATAAAAACTGAGTGACTCGCCCAAGTGAGGGAAGATGAAATGACCGCTCGCAAGGGTGTGGTCTCGAGGTAGGAGTAGGAGTGGACTCAAAATTAGGAAGGGATGAATTTAGGTCTGAGGATTAGAGAAGGCGTAGGAATAGATAAATATATATATTATATGGGATGGTTACACAACACCTCCCACGTTGAGTTTGGAAATGCTAATTTTCAAACTCTTGTATATGGGTTTAGCAGAGCACTTTCAGAGATACAAAAATATAATCTAAAATTATATATATATGTATGAAACATATGATTGAATATTTATAACTAAATTATAATGATAAATGATAGGAAATGTTAAACCTAAGGAAATGACTCTAATAAAAATCTTTGTTTTTCGAAATACATTAATGTAATAAAGATGTAGAGGTATGATAAAATTGTGCGAGAAAAATGATAAGGAAAAGTGAAATATAATAATATCAATGTTTTGAACTTAAGTCTAGTTAATAAGAATATATGTTTCTTCTTTCATAAAGGAGTAGTACTTCTTCGTGGCCTGAGTTGTTGGCTGGAGTCAGTGATTGATGATCCTGCTTCATTGGTATCAGGTTCTTCTTTTTTTTGGGTAGGGAGGTGAAGGCTATTTACGCCCTGAGTGTCGGACTCCCAGTGGACCTAATGGACTACCGACTAAACACCTCCCCTGTCAACCGGAGCGTCAAGCCTTGAACCGTTTGACACATTACTTCGGGCTAGGCCTCTCAATTTTACGCCTTTTGGCGCCTTCGGGTTACAGGGATTCCTTCTCCAGTTGGATGTAAAAGAGGAGAAGGATTGCTAGAGAAGGAAAACCCTGCACCCTAGACGCCTCCAGCCGATCAAGTATGCCTTTTTTCATTACTAAGATTAACCGAGCGTAATGTGCCACTTGATTCCATTTGTCAAATGATTTCAGCATCTCTTCGATAAGGCTATCTAGTCGGATCTCTCCCACTTTTTCGGCAAGATCACCGCGCTTTTTGTCCCACCTTCTGCATGAAAAGAAAGTATGACAGGCGTCATCCTTCACACCAATGCAGAATATCCAATCTGGAGACCGTGACTTACCTATCTTGTGCAGGTAAGACAGAAAACAACCGTGTCCACTCAGTAGCTGGGTCAGGTAGAAATCAGTCTCACCATGCGTTCGACTGAGCCACGATCTCAAGTCTTTGATGAGCCGAGCGGTCCATCTTCCTTTAAGCTCACGTTCCCATGATTGTTGCCATTCGTCGAAAGTGCATCGTCTTTCATCGCGAGCAACTTTTTCTTTATTACCCTCGTGCCTTCGGAGGTACACTCTATTGCGCTCTCTAGCAAGGAGGGCGATTGGTATCACCCCTGCAATTACCAACACCGCTGGCTCAGAGACTGTACGGTATGCTGATGCAATCCGCAGTGCTCCTCGTCTCTGCACCTGTGCCAGCCGTTTTCGGTACAGTTCCTTGTTGAGAGCTTCACTCCATATCTCTGCTCCATAAAGAAGCGTAGATTGCACGACACTACATTAGCAGACGCCTTTTTGTTGGACTTGGTCCCCATGATTGGCCATTAGTTGACTAATTGCCGAGACCCCTGATGCGGCCTTGTTTGTCGTTGCCTTAATTTGCTCCGAGAAACTCAGTTTAGAGTCTATCAGCAAGCCCAGATACTTGACTGATAGTTTCGACTCTACTAATGCGTCCCCGACTTGGACCATTCTTACTCTGGGGATCCTCTTCTTGGTCAGGATGACCACTTCGGTTTTCTCTAACGCTACGTTAAACCCGTGAGTGTTCATCCAGCTCCCCAACCGGCGCATTAGTACATTCAGCCTTAATTGCGCTTGATCGACCGTGCGCCCAGCCACTAGTGCCGCAACGTCATCTCCATAGCCGATCAGTCGCGACTCTTCCGGCAGTTCAAGTCTGAGCAGTCCGTCGTAGGAGACGTTCCACAAGTCCGGACCAAGGATGGAGCCTTGGGCCACACCTGATGTGACTAGCATACTCCGGCAACCTTGCGCCGTGTATTACATCAGGCTGCGATCCTTCAGGTAGTTTCGGACTATCCGCATCATATATTCTGGAACTTGAAAAGAGCTTTCCAGGGCTTCCAGAATATCCGTCCATCTAGCGGAGTTGAAAGCATTCTTTATGTCCAGCGTCACTAGAAGGACTACCCGACGGTTGGATCGACTGCGTGCCTCCGCCTGTTGGACCGCACTTACCACTTTCACAACTGCATCTATAGTGGAACGTCCCGTTCTGAAACCATACTGCCTTGGCGAAAGATCCCCAGTGGCGTGGATAACGTTAGCGAGTCTTCTCTTTATCAGTTTCTCGAGCACTTTCCCGGCCGTGTCTAGCATGCATAACGGTCGATATGCTGACGGCGACTCGGGATTTCCCTTCCCCTTGCTGATCAGCACGAGTCTTGCCGTCTTCCAACGCTCAGGGAAAACGCGTTCCCGCAAGCAGGCATTGAACGTACTGAGCAGCAAGTCAAGAACTGCTAGTTCCAGTTCGTTTCTCGTGAAGAGTGGACAGTCTGATGTTGTTTCCCTGTTGGCGGTATCAACGCGGACGGGATGTTGGGAAAAAGTATTATCCCGTACTATCTCGTCCATCATTCCCGCTTCAAGTACGCAGGGAGCCTGTAGAGAGCCGAGCTTCCGCATAACTGGTTTATAGCCCAAGCCTCACGGGTCCCTGTTCACGTCTTTGACTAGGTTCTGCCAGCAACGGGCCTTACTCCTGTTACTCAGTTTGCGAAGGCATTTTCTGGCCGACCGATATACTGCCATTCTGGTGCATGCCTCGTCCTGGCTTCGCGCTCGTTGAGCTTCTCCAGTACACTGGAGGCTTTCCGTGTCTAGGTCTACGGCGGGGCATAGATGACTTACAAGCGGAGATGATGGTATTCATTGTGTAGTTCACCATGTCCCCAGCAGTCAGTTCTCTGCTCCCCGGCGATGAGCCAAGCGGTAGTAAGCATGTCATGAGCGTGTCGACAAACTTCTCCACGTCCATCCTCTCAGTATTCCACACGAAGGTGGAGCGCTGAGTGTCTGGGAGTTTAGGAACGTTGTCGCGGATCTCGAATGCTATGTACTGATGATCAGTGGCTGAATAGTCTTCTAGAACTCTCCAATTGTGTGTCATAGAGGAGAGGGACTCCGAGGCGAATGTCACGTCCGAGATGGTGCCCATGCAGCCCAAGCGGCGGAAAGTGGGAGTGTTACCAGTGTTCACCACGGCTAGCCCTACTCTGGCTGCCATCTCCAGGATTCGATTCCCCCTGGGATCTGACTTAGGCATGCCCAATTTAATGGCCTTGGCGTTAAAGTCTCCCCCGATAAGAACATGACCTTCTGTGCTCAAGCCGGTGTCCTCAAAAGTGTTGAGCTTCGCCTGGAAAGATGTTATTGGTTCGTTCGGTGTCAAATACACAGTAAAGAATGTTATTCCTGGGCAACGGACCCACACGAAACCATCTTTTCGCCCATGGCCCCGAACTCTCAGTTGGGTGCTGTTCGAACCCATATGGCACAAGTACCAGATTCATCAGGATAACATGCTGATGAGTTTTTATCTCGGTGTTGTTCGCTAAGCAGCAATAGATCGGCTTTCATATCCCTCGCGAATTTGTCAAGCAGGTCTTGGGCGTTTGAGCTCCGATGTACGTTTATCTGTAGGACACGGGTCATTGCAGAGCTGCTTTGGCTTTGGTTAGGGCTTCTTTGAATACCCGACTCTTCCCTGTCCCTGGAATATGTCTCAGGTCATCAGGTCTGGGATCAGCGTTCTCGCAGAGGATACAGTGCGCCTCTCCCGTGCATTTTGTTCTTTTATGTCCTGCGTTGCCGCATTTATAGCACAAGGAGCTCCTATGAGGCCCTTTGCAGCCTTGTGCTGTATGACTGTAGCTTAGGCATTTGAAACAGCGGAGAGGAACTGCTCTCCGCTGTATTTTGCAAACCACCCAACCTATTTTTATTTTGCCCATGCAGAGGAGTTTTTCGGCATGTTTCTCGGTTAAGTAGACTATGGCCATGCGCTGCCCTCTGTTATTTTCAGGGGTTAGTCGTAATTAGATCCCAGTTAATTCGGGTGAAACCCTTTTGAGGCACTCTTCCACCTCCGTCCTGTCCGTAACGCAGTCAATGTCCCTGATTTCGAGGGTGGCCATTGGTTCAAGTGAAGCTACTGTTGCCTTTTCCCCTAGAGCCTTTTTGACTGCATCCCGGAATGAGTCGTTATTTGTTGTCTCAGGTCCAAATTCTACAAGGAGGCCACCAGATTTGGTTGGTCAGATGGTTTTGATGGCAGTTTGAGTGTCATCGGGTCTTACAGCTCCCTTGATTTCCCGCAAAACGTCTGCGTAAGTTCTCCCATCCCTCGGTTTGACCAGCAGTACATGCCTTAGGGTTTTGCGGCGTGGCTTACTTCGTGGTTCTTGTTTGGGGTATCTTTTCCTTTGTCCCCAGGAAGGAGATTATCATTAGTGACTTTTCCGAGGAGGAGCCTTTTGGACGCTTTTTTGGTGGCGTTGGTTGCCACCACCTGGAATCCATCATTCGACGTAATCTGTCTGTTCGCTGCTTCATCCTTCCTGCTTTTGTCTCGGTCCCCTTGGATTGGTAGCGAAACTCTTTTGGGAGCGCTATGCGCGGGAATAACTTGCGTTTCGACCGAGGTACTGGTCTTTTGCTCTTCCTCCGCTTTTAGCCATTTGCGTCTGTAGTGCCCGATACGGTCTAAGAGCTCTTCAAGCTCTAAAATACCGTCCCTAATGTCCTTGCTGATGTTTTTCTGGGTATTGCAGGAAGCTTTGATCTTTTTAACTGTGTTTCCTGCCTTACGCATGAGGCGTTCTTCTTCGTGACGATCCAATACAATGAGATTGTCCTGCGCCTCGTTTTGAGGCGGGCTTTTTTTGCTAGCGTTAGGATCTAGAGCTTTGATGGCATCAGAAGCAGTGTCAGTGTCGGCATCGCGTCGAATCATGTTCTGAAAATCATCGGTGGTTTCTCCCTCCGTGTGTTTCCCAGGTATTAGTTGTTCATGCTTTTCCCCTAGTCTTACTGGACTTTCCGGTGTGCGTATTGTTTCTTTGGCGTCCGAATGCCGCCAGTATTTCTGGTTGGTAGAGGCTCTCTGCCTTTTTGTGTTCGTTCGTACATTTGTCGTCTGGGTTTGGTAGTTTGCTCGATGTTTTTGATTTTGTTTCAGTTGGTATTAATTTGTAAGGCATCATGCTAAAAGGGTCCCCCCACGGAGCCGCTATCTCCACTCGTATGTGTAGTCGCCTAAATGGTCCCATGGGTGTCTGTGCAAGGCAGGGAGGCCATGCACGGGTTGGCACCAGCCCTTATTGGGACAGGTGCTCAGAGCCAGACCAGCGTTAATCGGGAGTTCGTCTCAACCGAACATACACCACCAACTTAATGGTGCGGGCTTCGAACGTACTCCGAGGCCTGCCAAGTTTTTACCGGGACGGAGACGGTACGATACTTATATTGGAGCCGTTCGCGCACGAGTTTCACCTCGGTGGTACTTGGTCCAAAATATCGTGTCCGCCAGCCCAAGTGCGCCAATTGGAATTCGTTGGTCGGTTCGTTTTTCCAGAGTCGTTTTCCGCTGGAAAGGGCTTGCAGTGACCTCCAGGTCCTCGGGTACGTGGGGGCGACACTCCCCAAAGAATACTGGCTTCCTGTTGACCAGCATTCCTCCTGCGGACGAGGTTCTTCTTGGATTTCTGCGAGTGATTGGTTTGATCGTCTCTTCTGATGTAATTTCTCATAGAGAACTAGCTGGTTAGAGTTGTCTCGGTATCTCGTCCTAAAATTAGAGTCGAATTGGCAGTTTACGAAATTTTTTTTAATTGGTGTCGAAATTTTACCATATCTTGGGTTGCGAGTAAAACAGAATAGACGTTAGCATTGGCAAATAGCATTGGCAGCAATAAATAATTATAATGAAGAAGATAATAATCAAGATTATGGTTAATATCGACGTATACCAAGGTGTAAATGAAATGATAGAGTATTCGGATACTTGTTTTCGTATGATGTTGTCAATTTCATCTAATTTTTTGTTAGCAATCTTCAGGTTATTTAAGTCCATTTGAGTGAGTTTGATAGTGTGTAGATTTGGAGAATCCAATTTTTCTTCGGTGAATATTGGTAAGCAGCAGTCGTCATCCTTGATTTTTGGAGAGGGTATATGATGTGTTATGTTTTCAGTAGCATACTCGCTTGGTTCCAATATATGGTTATTGGTATAACCTTTGCAGTGGTGTTCAAGAAGAAGTGTTCCAGAATGTTGTAGGAGAATGTCTTCCATTTTATTACCATGATGACATAGAAGAGTGACTGTAACTAGATATTTAATTATATATATCCATCGATTTCGGTTGATGTAGATCCATGTTTCGTTATTAGCTTTAAGAGTTTTTGTGTGACAATCATCTGATATATAATTGGGATGTCGCGTCAGGAACTGAAGTTCACACATGTTATGATTGATGCCTTGGATTGTGTGGATGTTGAAGCATACGTGTTGTACTGTTTTTTGTATTGTTTGCCACTCGACAAGTCTTGCAATAGGATATACTGATTTTTGGATGAAGATAGTGCAAGCAATGGGGAACTAGGTTCAATGTAAGTGAATAATAAGGGATTTTGGTGACGGATAGGGTATAATATTATTTTATACAGATCATATTTGATTTTGTTAGCTAACGAGACTTTTAATGGAAAAACTATGGCGTTGT
Source organism: Stratiomys singularior (assembly GCA_954870665.1). NCBI lineage: Eukaryota > Metazoa > Arthropoda > Insecta > Diptera > Stratiomyidae > Stratiomys > Stratiomys singularior. The sequence continues at coordinate 85,746,718 of OX940878.1, read as the reverse complement.
CTTGAAAAATAATATCAACATCTATGAGCTGATAAGTAATCAAAATGTTTTGTAGAGTAGGTTCGATTAATAAGTCGTAATCTCCTTTGTAGACAGACAATTCCTTAAGGGGTTACCCCCACTTGTAGCTCAAGAAAAGGGCCTTTTTCATGAATTTTTTGAAAGAAAACTACAAAACTTTTCTAAACGATTATTATATCACCTTAAAGAATACATCTTGAAGAACTTTCAGTAATTTTTTTATTGCAAAATATCTCATTGTTAAGTGGCAAATGGCCGCCAATGAAATAGTGTTTTTATTTATACGGTTTGCGGTGACCAACATTGCGGCGAAGTGGATCATCTGAAACAAAAAATGTGGATAGATTTAGTTAAATATAAATATAAACTAGTCTTTAATTGAAGGATTTAAAAAAATATTCATTTTTCACAAAATGGCGGACAGTCAAAGTTAATGGTTCGATTTTAACGAAAAAAAAACGGCGGTTTTTTGGCTATAAAACGGCCATTTTTTTTTGAAACAAAAAATCGAACTATTAAAGACTACATTTTTATGTATTAAGTAAGCCTGCAAAATTTCAATAAGATCGGTTCATTAGTGTTCGAGTAATCTTGATCACCGAATTCTGAAATGCCATTTCGAGAAAAACGCGTTTAAAGTTTTAATTTCAGTTTACACGAAGAAAATTATTTTTTTTTGTAAACTTACATAGAGTCGTATATTCCGGGTCCATACAGATGTTCTTCCCCCGACGATGCCGCTTGCAAAACGGTAATTTGGTGTTGCCTTCGTAACATTCTTCCTTCACGAGTGCTCTCGGCCAGTGCAATCCGTGCTTCGTCCATTTTATCAGCATATTCGTGCGCTTTGTGTCCACAGCTCACTCCGATTTAGTTCAAATAAATTAATTATGATTTTGAACCTTCGTTGAATAGTCCAACTTTACCACTGTAGTAGCCTATGACTGATGTAACTCCGAACAACGACTTATATCCTCGTTTCCTCCAGGATCCATCTCCGGAAACAGTTAATTTAGAAGTTGCATCTTCTGCTGCATTAGGTGTATTTTCAATTTCTTCTCGTACGGCTTTTTTAAATATTACATCTGCACATGTTTTCACAGACTCATAAATACTTTTTAAAATTTTTGAATATGTATTCTCGGTAAGAAACCTTGGCATGTCCATAAGTCCGCAAAATGTTTGTGCTTCAGCCAATCCTATGCCGAGAACTCTCATAGTGAATATAAATCGACGATTTATTTCATACGAATGTGCCACAAAAGGAGAAGATGGTATCAAATTATCTGCACATGAGTCACGTTTCAAAACGACTTTGAAGCCTAGTCTTCTTGCATTTGCAGTTTCAAATTTAATATTTCCATTACACGTTTTGCACTTCACTAAACTTGAAATTGCAGCAAACACAACACAAAAGTTTAAAATGCGATATTTAATATTCGGGCTTTGATTCACAGTCATATTAATATTATCTTTCAGTTTCTTCGCAGACGTGCTGAAAGTTTCAGTTTCCGATTCGGCCAGGTTCGGGTTAAAAATACCCTTCCTTTTTTTTTGTCGAGATTTCCGTAAATTTTCACTGCTTCTTGTTTCTTGCGAACCTTTTTTTCGATCCATTTTTAAATGTAAAATAAATAAAAACTGCGCTTATAATATTGTGAACTAATAATATTCGTTTCTACAAATTTCAGTCTATTATATAAACGTTGTAAATGCCAGGTATACGACCATTGTCATCGAACAATCGACTGAAACCGTCGAGAGGGTCGAGCGTGCCAGGTGTCAGACTAGCCGGTTGTTTACACAACGGATTCTTCTCTTTCAGCGCTCATATCTCAGTCAATTTTGTTCGGATCGACTTGAAATTTGCAGGCCATATTCTCAGATGCATATACTTCAAAAAAATGCAATTATCAAAAAATTGATTTTTTCAAAGTCGCAAGTTGGGGTAACCCCTTAAAGATTATTTCAGGTGTAATAAGCGTTGTTATGTTATCTTTTGCAAGGTGAATAGCCTCAATTGTATTGTTGTATTCACTATGAACCTTATTGACGAGAGCAGAAAGGGCAGCTATATGTTAGTTAAGGTTAGTTTTAAAGACTAGCTTTTGCAGATGATCATTAGTTTGTTTATTAAACTGATATAATAACTTTGTATTCGTATTTAAAAGTTGCTCTTGCTCCTGGAAAGAGATCAAAGCATCATTTATTGTATTCGAAACAATCTGAATTGGGGAATTCAGTTGGGATTGAGCCTGAGCAGTACAGTGTTGAGTATTGATGGTGTTTGCAATTCTAAACAACCATTTGAAAGTACTTAAAATGCCATCGGTTAAAACTCGGCGTTTTCTAAGTAGTGACGGTCCGCTGATCAACTGTTTTAAAAGTTTTTTTTATTATCTATTTGATTTATCTCAGTTTCTAAGGTATTTAACGTTTGTTGATAATAATTATATATTGATAGAGTATCTGATGTCGTTCGTTTAATAATTTTTAAGTATAATGGTTGAGATCGTTCCAGGTTATTATGTAGCATTATTCTTAGTTCGTTTAGGGTTGTAAAGTTTTTATAAGTAAAAATTGTTAATTTTGAATTAGAGATTTTTACTGTTCCTAATTTATCATAGTATAGTCCGTTGGGTTGTAGTAGGGGTTCGTTTTGGTAATTTTGTCCTTTTATGGAGTTAGAAAGGAACAGGATTAGCAAGACTGTCGGAAGTATCGGTTCCATCTGAAAAATATTTTTTTAATAAATTCATGTGATATTCCACGGTTTTTCGTCGTATACGTAAATCTACTGTTTGATTTGGATGAACACGTGTAATTTTGTAAGGACCTTTGAGCTGATGTGAAAGTTTTTTCGATTAGTTTGATTCTGGTAAATGAGGACTAAATCATTCTCGTTAAAGTTTTCTGGGTTTGCTGTTTTATCATAGATTTCTTTACTGCGTTGTTTATAAGTAAGTATCTTCTCGCGAGCAATTTTAAATGAAGTATTTAATTTATGTTGCAATGCTTTTATGTAATCGTCGTATGAGTAGTGAAATCGTGGTTCCTGAGTTATGGAGGATGGAAGGAAGGGTTTGTGACCGAATAAATGTTCAAATGGAGAATAATTTGTGGCTTTGTGAATTGCAGTGTTATAGCTGAACATTGCAAACTCAAGGTACTCGTCCCAGTCAGTCTGATCGTTTTTGATGTAGTGTTTCAGATAGTCTTTAAGAGTGAGATGTGAGCGTTCTAGGGCTCCGTTAGTTTGATGGTGGTATGGGGTGCTGGTTAAATGTTTGGTTTTGAACATATTACTCAATTCTTTAATAAAATTCGAGGTGAAGTCGGTGCCTTGATCAGTTAGAAATGATTTCGGAATGCCAAAGGTAGTAAAAATGGATGTAAGCACTGTAGCTACTGTTTTAGCCTCATGATTGACTATTGCTTTTGCAAAAGAGAATTTAGTTAAGTCATCCTGTGCTGTGAGAATGAATCTATTACCTGACTCGGTCAAAGGCAGGGTTCCAACGATGTCTATCGCTATTTTTTCAAAAGGTTTTTCAGACGTTGAAGTTATTACCATCAGCTGTCGGGTCGGCTTGAAATTGGTTTTGTTAATTTGACATGAATGGCATGATTTTATATGTTTACGGATATCGGACTTCATATCGGACCAATAATATTTTTCCTTGATTTTAGCATACGTTTTGTGGAATCCACAGTGTCCTGATAATTTACTGTTATGACATTCCTCAAGGACTTGTTTTATTTCTTCACGATTTTTAGGGGTTATTCTTTCAGTATTAAGTATTTTTATTTGACTTTTAGGAAAAAGGAATCTTATTAATTTATTTAGTTGAGAATGTTTTATTTCCAAGTCTTTATTTGGGGGTATTACGACCATAGAATATTTCTTTATTAGTGGTTTTAGGTTCTTAAATGACTCGAATATTTATTTGTACTCCAATTTATAATGATGGAAGTTTTTCGAGTATAATAAATAAAACGTTTGATTTTTATTTTGTAATTTACCTACACCGTTAATTGTGGGTTTTAACGAAGCAGTATCGAAATTAGCCTGAATGTGTTCTGAGTAGAGATTACTTTCGTCCATGTATACGAAACATTGTTTATTGTTTAAACCGATTGGTACTGATTGTATCATTCGTTGAAAACTTGCAGGGGCATTTTTCAATCCAAATGGCATGCGATTGAATTCGTAATGGCCATCCGGAGTAGAAAATGCTGTTTTCGGAGAGTCTTTGGGGTTCATAGGTAGCTGGTGGAACCCGCTTGCGAGATCTAGAGTTGTATAATATTGCGACTGACCCAATTGATCGAGGATATCCTCTATGTTGGGCAAGGGGTAAGCATCGCCTATCGTTTTCTCGTTGAGTTTACGGTAATCGATTACTATTCACCAATTGCGTTCACCTGATGCATCTAATTTTTTAGGTACAATCCAGAGAGGACTGCACCATGGGCTAGTGGATGGTTTTATTATGTATTGTCTAAGCATTTTTTTTATTTGTTTATTCGCTTCAGTCTTGTGGACTTCAGGGTACCTGTAAATCTTGGAATTTATTGGTTGTTCGTCTGAAGTAATTATTGAATGTGAGCCAGCTGTTGTGCATGTTAAAGTGTCTTCAGGTAAATGAAAAATGTCGTGAAAATTTTCGCATATGGTTTTTATCGATTCTTTTTCCTCTGGGTTTAAGTGATTCAGTCTAAGATTTTTTTCTAATTGCTCTTTACGATTCTGAAGATTCTCGGCACTCAGATTTAAAAGAATATTTATTTGCTGACAAGGAGGTTCAATGGATATTTGAGGTACCGGAATTTGTTTGTAAACATTGGAATGGTTTACGACTGTTATTATCGCATAATGGTCTACAGATACTTTAACTATTGAATTAGGTAGTAATAAAGAGGGATCGTTGTTTAGTTTTTGAGAAACTACAATTCCTTCTTGAAGGTTTTTGGGATTTTCCACTTTCACTTTTATTACGGTCTCAGTTCTGCGATTAAGATGGGTAAAATGTATGGGCTGAGGAGTGTTTATATATATTGGAATTGAAATGGGTATAGACATTATGGATAACGTGGAATTTTCGTAATTTAGAGTGCATCTGTGATCGTTGAGAAAATCCTGTCATAACAGACCGTCAAAGGGAATGTTTGTTTTCGTATCTATTACTTGTATTGGGGTAGAGATTGTAAAATTTTTTATTGTCAGTTTGAGTTTGGTTTCTCCCAGGGCTTGGGTAGGGGAATTTTTGGATACTCCGTTAAGAGTTAATATGTTGTCCGTTGAAATTTCAAATGATTCTAAGCTCGAGACTTTAATAAGCGAAATTGATGCTTCCGTATCAAGTAAAAATTTTAGAGTTTTATCCAATGATTTAGATAAAGATGATTCGAAGAGAACATAAGTCAAATTATTTATTGGACAAAATAGTATATTGATAAATTGAGAAAATTGGGATTTTTGATTTTGTAAATTTAGTTGCGAACAGTCAAAATATTAGAACTTGGTAAATTATTAGAGTAATATTTATTTCCAGTTTCATTAAGTGTTGGTAGATATTGCGAGATAGAGTCGTTTGATAAAGAGAAGATTGGTCAGCTGTAAAATTTAGAATTGTCGGTTCCGCGATAAAATTTATCAGATTTTGTGTTGGTGAGTAGCTCGTTGTAGGGTGAGGATGATTATTAATTGTGGAGGAAGTTGAATTTTGGTAATTCATGTTTACCGATGATACGTTATTTTGATTTGGTTGTCGTTTTTCATTATTTTACTTTCTTTTTTTTACATTCGTTTATTACATGACCGATTTTACGGCAATAACGGCATTGCATAATTGGATTTTGTTGAGAGTTAGAGTTAGAAGTAAAGTTAGAATGAGGTGTGTTTTCTATATTAGTGAGGTTTATGGGCTTAGTATTATTTCGATTTTCTGGTGTGGGCTTATAACGAAACTCATGAGTTGAGTGATTGGTTCGCGAACAGATTTTGCATTTCTGGGTATTATTCTCCCAGTGCTTTTTCCTCGCACATTGCCGCGGTAAGAGCGCTGTTTATCGTGGAGAATTCGCGATATCATAACATTTGCGAAATTTGGGGATGAGAATGATACACGAACCTATTTAGAGTCATATCTGTTATCATGGCAATTCTTCCCGCTCGTTTATTAGAATCAGTTTCTGTTGAATGTACTACAGCTAATATCCTGGAAGTTAGATCTTCCAATCGTTGATAAAATTGAGAAACAGTTTCATTTCGGCCTTGACGGATACTATTAAGATCCTCCAACAGCTGATCAATGGACTTTTTGTCTTGGTAAAGGTTTAATAATAACGCTGAAATCTCCTCCCAGGTGCTAAGGTCGCAATGGATATCGATTTGCTCCCTAGCTTTACCGACTATTCTGCTCTTGACAAAAAGTAACAATGGAATCTTTTGATCATCCCGCGCAATTTCCAATACTGCATCTATTTGTTTTATAAAACTACGTATATTGAATCGATCTCCATCAAATCGATCAGTGATTAATTTAGTTAAAAATTGCAGGGATATATTTGAATTTGCAGATGAAACTTCTGGTGTTGCCATTATAATGTGGGTTAGGATTTAGAAAGAGAAGGTTGCGATATTGCAAGATTGTCGAATTATAGATATTTTAAAAGGACTTACGGTTTGCTACGGTGTTATTGGTGCTGGAGTTGCTAAATTCAGAAGTCAATCAATTCCGGGTCACAGCTCGACTGGTTGTCTCAGGGTAGTTGCACTTGCTGATTGATGTGGAACTCCAATTTTCATCCAGGTCGTCGTGCGTCTTGATGGGTCGTCGTCAATGAACAATAAAAATTGACACTTTTTTTTTGCACAGGAAAGAGTTGCTACTTCTTTAAAAACACTACACTGAAAAGCGTTAACATCCCGAATCCTCGTCGCCACTTGTGTTGTGTGCCCAAATGATGAGACAATTGTTTTTATTAAAGTCCTTTATTTTTAATTATTATTCACAAAAAGAAGTTCAGATTGCTCTTCTCTTTATTGATACTAAACCAAGACTGTCCTTTTTAAAAGATAAAAACTGAGTGACTCGCCCAAGTGAGGGAAGATGAAATGACCGCTCGCAAGGGTGTGGTCTCGAGGTAGGAGTAGGAGTGGACTCAAAATTAGGAAGGGATGAATTTAGGTCTGAGGATTAGAGAAGGCGTAGAAATAGATAAATATATATATTATATGGGATGGTTACATAACATTTGTAACATTATTAGTAACATCGCAACTAAAGTACATTTAAACTTTGACCCTGATCTAAGTGAGTATTCGTTGTCTTTGATGGTAATTCCTGAGACTTAAAGCAGAAGATTAAGTTTGTCAGGGATTGTTTGACGAGTTGGAGAGAATTTTGGGCATTGTATTTTGACACATAGTTATGTCACGGTGTAGATGAAAGTAACTGCACATTAGGCGAACTCAAGCTCTGATTGCGCTGTTGTCACCGTTCAATGTCATAGATCGTAAACTGAATGAATCCAGAATGAAATTTAAAAGCTAGGTGGTAAATCTATTCCCTCGTCTTCATACAACACGTTTGTCCTCCAAAAATAAAACAGAAGTAGAATTGATGTATGTAATGTGTGTGTTTGTCAACAGTATGCCAACATGATATATCATATGACATCGGCAAGACGAGCTTGGATTGGAATTTTTTACGAACGAATTCTGGCTTTTCACGCTCGTTAATGGATTTGATTTGTTGATACGAAGAAATTTACGCGGCATTGTTTGAAATTATTTTATTTGTGTTATATTTAAATATGAACAATCAATTAAATAATTTGTAGAGCTTTCTTCGGTTGACGTAACATTCTTTTAATGTACTTCATTAAAAAAAACTATTTTAAGAATTTAATTCAAAAACTTCGGACCCCGTTTCAATACGCTATGTCTTCTTCACTAGTCAGAAGAAGATACAGTTTATCGAAATGGTATCAAGAGTTTTCAAAACTCAATCAATAAAATAATGTGTTATCACAGAATTTTACTTCTTTGATGTAGCAACATTAATCATCAGGTAACAAGGGAGCTCTTTATTTACATCTGAATAATTTTTGTTGTAATTTTATAATTTCCGTAAATAATCGTCGTTTTGGAATATAATTGATTGTCCTATCGCAATTACCAATTATTCAATTTTTAATCTTCTCCGAGATGAGTGAGAGAACGAAATAAATGTATAGAACGTAATTCATAAGCCCTGAGAAGTAGTACTTGTTGAAATCTTCAATAACGTTCTTCTTCAGTATTTAAAATTTGCTAAATAATTCCCAATTGAAAATTTTATCGTTTGATAGCAGCCGCACAATAAGGATTGGTTAAAGTAAAGCTCTTCAATAAAATGATTTCTATTACATAAAATGAAAACAGTCAGTTATACAAACTTACATAGTGTAAGTATTGTAAGTATATTCCATAGCAACTAGAAAAATCAATACTAAAGCTAGGAAGACCTTATTAGGTCCTATGTATTTAAAATAATATTCCGTAAGAAATCGAATAGGTGGATAGTGATGCATATCAATTTTAAATATTTTTGACGAACGAAATCATAATATGTCGCAGGTCAAGCGCGTTCTATTGGGTAGATATTGTTACATTTTCGAATAATGTTACGCGACGCTGTAGTTGCCCAAAATACAAGATGCAAAACAATGAACACAACAAATACATGGATCATTCTCGAAGGGGGGAATAGCCATTATGTAAATGCATTGCGATACGAAGTAGGACAACGCAAATGCAAACGATTTAGCGCGAGTTAGGATAATTAGAGCGTTATCCTTTAATAAAAAAAATTAAATCGAAATTATACACTTTATTTTCGCAGAGCTTCTGCTTGCTTCCGATAAGTACAACTGACTCTTACATTCTCGTACAACTCTATTTATTTAGAAAAAAAATGCTTATTCTTGTTTAGGATTTAAATTACATTCGTATGAAAATGATTTTACTTGAGCGAAATAATGCAAATGACATGTCTGAGAGTTATGTTACATAACTGAGGAAAGATGAATTTAGGAAAGTGCAAAATATATGTCTAGGCGGATAGTGCTGTAACTCCTCCCCCCTTAGTATAAGGTGGACGCCAAAAGAACTGTGTTCTTGCAGCTTCATGGGCTTGAACTATTACAGGTGGAGTATTTTGCTGATGTTTGAGCCTGGTGGCAATTTTTCAGGTCGTGTAACAGATAACGATTGCAACCAGGATGATGCTTGTACCTGCAGTGATGGTCATGGGCAGATCCTTGAGTTCAGCGGTGGTAAGAAGCTCCTTCGTGAGGTGAGTGTGAGTGAACTGGTAATTGCCCAAATGCTTCAGTTGATTTTCGTTCTTGCTTGGTGGTTTAAAATTTATTTTATTAAAAGCAGTTGGATGACGATAAATCGTTCGAAAGGATGGGAATTTTTATGTTAAAGATGATGTTTGAGTTGTTAGAATAGGCCTGTAAGCTCAATAACTCGTATATGTGTTCAAAGGATATTACACTTATGCCTTGGTTTTCAAATAAGCAGTATATTTTCGTTAGTTCTTGCGGGTTAAGAATCATATTTGAAATAATGTTTAGTTTCGTCAAAATAATTGCTTCAGAAATTCCAGTTAAATGGTTATCTAGGAGATCGATATTAAGATTTATTTGGTTCATATACTGGAAGTACTTCATATTTCTACTATCGTTTCTAATTTGACTTTTTGGTATTTCATATATATATATTTTAATCAGTTATTGTTTTTTGTTGATGATTGATTTGTGTAGTAATATTTTCGAATCGTTCAATGATTTGTCCATTTAGTTGAGTTTGTTCAGTAAATTTGGTTACGAGTTTGCTTTCATTAGCTAAAATTTTATCTTATTCGCCCCAGCTTTATTGGAAGTAATCCGTTCCTATTTGACGGATCCTGTAGGATCCATCTTTTGTCCGGTTACTAGGGTCAGTATGACCAACTATCTGAAATTTACGTTTTTTTCTTTAATTTAGATTTGTGAAGTTTTTCTTTCTTATCTGTAATAACTGCAACATAATTATTTGTCTCAATTCTGTGCTTCGTAAACCTGCGACTTAATTTATTTCGTCGACACTCTCTCCTAAACAGTTCCTTTCTATTTTTGTTAAGTTTTGTCTTTTATTTGTTTGTTCAATTAGTAAAGATTCTATCTCGGGGTAGAGCTGTACTTGAAATTCTTTAAGTTTTTCTAAACATTCATGACTGCTTGTATGTTGTATGTCTTTGTTAAATTTGTATGTTCTGCCATAGAATAATTCAAATGGGGTGTATTTTGTGGCTGAATGAATAGCATTATTTCAAGTGATCATTACTTCGTTCAAAATGTCCTCTGGGTCTTTGTCTCGATACTTGTTACGTTCTGTACGTCTCTGTAATTGTTGAGTTAAGTCTTTCTACAGGTCACTTACTGCTTGTTTGTTGATATGAAACTTTGTAATGATTAATTTATACTGCTTACAGAAGTCCTTAAAAATCGAAGATGTAAATTCTATACCTTGACCGGTTACCATGGTAACAATATTTTGGGGAATACCGTGAATAACCGTCATAAAATGTTTGAGAGATTTAACAATATTTAAACTCTTTCAAGTTGAAATTATGTAGGCTGCCGCGAATTTAGAAAATTTGTCAATGATCCTTAATATGTATCGTTTGTCAATTGTGTAAATATCCATATGGGGAACGTCTAATGGTTTTTTGGGAGTATTTGGGATGTTTCGGTTTTTGGCAATTTCTATGGTATTTTAGTGTTTGGCATTTTTCGCAATTATTGATAATTTTTGTGGTTTTATTCTTCATGAAAGGAAAGTAATATTCTCTCTTGAGATGAGCTAGAGTCTCATTAATGCCTCGATTATTACTATTAAGATGGTATTCGGTTATTAAGGCACCTTGTTCATCGTCTTCAGTGATTTTTTAGGATTTCCATGCATCTGACTACTTTGAAACTACTAAATTGTGAAAAGTGGTTTGTGTAAATATCTTGTACTTTTTTGAAAATTTCGTCTGTGATATATATTGCTGTCAATCTATTGAGAGGGACAAATTTCTTGAAGATTTCGGCAAGCTTCGCTTCTGTGTATTGCTGCATTTGAATTATTCGGCGTTATTTGTTCCGGAATGGCATTTCCAGACTGAATTTCGGTGTTCTATCAGATTCTTAAGTACTAATTGAAGAGAAAACTCGTTCAGAAATTGGTATTTTTGTATTCAGATTTTCCTCTGCAGAATGCGCAGTGGAACCTCTAGTACTCTGTGCAGACGTCCCAGCGGCATCGTTCACGGTAATTTCGACATCGTTATATGTGTTTTTCGCGATTTTTATGCGGCTTAAGTCGTCCGCATTACTGTTCTGACTACCCTTATTGTAATTTAACTCATAATCATACTCTTCTAGCTTGAGTCTCCAACGTATCAATCTCAAATTTGGATCCTTTAAGTTCATCATCCATATAAGTGGCTTGTGGTCTGTTGCAATCTTAAATTTCCTACCCAAAAGATACGGCCGTAAATTTTTTGTGGCCCAAACGATGGCCAAGAGTTCATTCTCGATTGTCAAATAGTTGATATCAGAATCGGTCAACGTTTTACTCGCGTAGCAAATTGGCTTATCGCTACCTATTGGGCCTTGCGATAATACAGCACCAATTGCAGAAGGACGGACGGTTTGTTAAAATCCGAATGTTCGAGGAGAGGGTCATTCATGACAATATCTTTGCAGGAGTTGAATTTATTGCATTGATTTAATTTTCATTTAAATCAATGCGTCGGTCCTTTTTTAGGCATTCGGTAAGGGGTTTGGTTAATTTCGCAAAATCTCGGATGAACTTGCGATAATAACCGAGTAAGCCGAGGAAAGATTTTATCTCCTTGGTGGTTTTTGAAACGGGGAAATCGATAATTGTCTGAACTTTATTAAGGTTTGGTATAATGCCTACGGTCGTGACCAAATGACCGAGCAAAGCTATTTCCTTTCTGAGGAATTCAGATTTATCAAGCTGGACCTTGAGATTTGCTTGACGAAGTCTGTGAAATACCTTCTTGCGATTTTCTATGTGCTCTTGCAATGAAGTGGAGAATTTTATTACATCGTCTAGGTAGACGAGGCAAACTGTGCCCTGTATGTTTTTGAGCACATTATTTGACGCTCTCTGAAAGGTCGAGTGTGCAGTTTTTGGCCCAAATGGCATTATCACATATTCGTAATGACCTTTCTCGACAGTGGCAGTTTTTGGGAACATCAAGAGGGTCCATCTCTATTTGGTGGAATCCACTCGCTAAATCCAACGTCGAGAAGAACATTGATCTTTCTAATTTATCCAGGATGTCGTTGATATTCGGGATAGGGTATCGATCACCTGTCGTATCTTCATTCAAATTTCTATAATCAATAACGAGCCTCCATTTCTTTTTGCCACTCGTGTCTGGTTTTTTTGGAACGATCCAAACTCGAGAGCTTCAAGGCGAGTAACTAGGGCGAATTATACCCTGATTCAACATATCAGAGATTTGGTTACGGACTTCCTCCTTATGGATGAAAGGATATCTATAGGACTTCGTATAGATAGGTGATTCATCGGATGTTCTAATTCGATGTTTCACTTGGTTTGTGATGGTCAAATCTTGTCCTTCCCGAAAGAAAATGCCGTCATATTCTCGACAGACTTTAAATAGTTCCTTTTGTTCTTCATTGTTTAAGAGTGATACTCGTAGTAATCGAATGACACCATCCGGTGATGTCAATGGTGAATCCTCGTTCTCATAACAAACCTTCAAATTGTTAACTTGTTCGTAACGATCTGAAAGGCTCTCCATCATCACGGAATACTCAAGTAGGAGGGTTTGTTCCTTCCGTGAGAGATTTGAAACTCCAACAAGTGCGTACCAATCAACTGAAGTATAGATTCCCTCCGAAATTACTATATAATTACGAAATAATTACGAACTAAATATCTCAGTTTTCCACATCAACTGGAAGCTTGACAATTTACTTTGTTTCTGGTAGAATGATGTCTTTATTGGACATGAAATTTGACTTGAATTTTAAGGGGAGTATAGCATTATTGGTGATAATTACCTGATTACTCAAATCGACTTTGGCTCCAAGATTACTCAGAATATCCAATCCAAGCAATCTATCAAAATAACCATGGAATTTAAATATTAAGAATCGCGAGTTACCACGTTCATTGAATTCAGTAAAATTGGGTAACGAATCTTCGTGTTTAACTTTATGTTTAGAATGGACAGTCATTATTGAAATGAGTTTTATTAATTTTAAGTCGCAAGGATCAATATATTCAGGGTTTGACGATGATCCTCCCGTTTCTATTAGGGACCTCAATGGTCGCCCAAAAGGGGATGAAATATTAACATAGGGTAGTAAATTGCCGTGTTTGTTGATGTCTAGGTATCAGATTCGTTCGGGGAGGCAATTGTAGGAAAATTTTCTTCATTTATTGTATCTTCTTCTGGTTCAGTACTTGAGTAATAATTTTCACTTGGGTGAAAGAAAAAAGCGAGATCCTCATCTTCGTAATAATATCGGGAGTAATAATGATCTAGATTATAATGGTTGTTTGCAGGATTACCACTTTCGGTATTAATTTCCTTAATATTTAACAGGGTTCCTCTTGTATTGTTTATGTACCTCGGTTGTCTGAGGGCGGTGTTGTGAAGTAAAATTGTACGCGAATCAAAAACGTTGACAGTGATTTGGAAAAAGTGATAAATTAGCAGTGATCTAGTGAAGTGTTAGTTGAATTAAGTGAAATGATAGTATAGTAGGTAGGCAGTATATTGTTAGGTAGTAGTACTAGGTAGTTTATCGTTGGATAAGCGCAACAATATGATACCTAATTTGTATTATGATTCCTTTCTTTTGGAAGCAAAGATAATGAGAACTGTAGCATCATGAAATCGAAATACTAATGAAATAGGTGGTCCTGTGTAATATATATTTTCAGTTTTAATTAGAAATGGTGCATATGCCATCAGTTCTTACAGAGTTATTTGCAAACAATTGACAATGATGCGCTCATTACAATTATTACAATTGTAGGTGATTGCTGCGCTTACATTCTAAAGGGATATAATTATAATAGACAGAAAATTTGACTTTTAATGGAAAGCAATAGAGAAGAAGTAATTCATTAAAGACCTCGAAAATGAATTGCTCTTTGATTTTTATCACACTTGAGAATTTTGTTTACATCATTAATATGCAGGTGAATGAAATGGAGTAAAATAAATTTTAAGGCCATAACATTGTGACCACAATGCCACTGCCAACTTACAGTGAATGATATAATAATAAGAAGTTTATTCAGCAAAATATATTTTGGTATATATACATATGAAGGTCAAGAATCTTTTCGAATTCCACATGAACTATGCTAGGTAATTGTTGCGTTCAAACCTTATAAATATTATTGTGGCATATCTATGATCAGTTCCATCTATGTTTGTTGATCATATTGATGTAGTTTCATAGCAAAGAAACCAGCATAGGATAGTTTAGAACTTTTCAGAGAAGAATTAGAACTTTTCATTAGCCATCTAAAGGAGCATCTGTAACAGTGTTCCAATTGGCATTGAGACTCAGAATTCAGATTGGCTTTCGTATTAGCTTGTAGACTCGGACAGGGAGACATTTCGAGACTTTATACGTTTCAAGTTTTCATACTTCATATGGGCGGAATAGGTTTGATGGTAGATCCTTTGGTAGGATCCTTTAATATCTTGATGTACTGAAGGCATATTTTCGAAAGGATGTTGAAAGAAGTGCGAGGCAATTTGGTATTGTTGTGTGGTCATTATATCTTTCTATGGCACGTCAATAGCATTGGTGCTGCTGATTAGTGCATCGAAGCAGTAGAGCCCACTGATTTGCTCCCAAGAAGCTTATTTCGCTATAAAATTCTTCTTAAATGTTGCCAAAGATTAGTGACGCTTTTCAAAGCAATATTAGGTAAAGTTAACATGATGCCTGTTTATTAGCCAACCTCTTGTTTCCAAAATTATAACAACCATTAATAATATCTTCTACGGAGTCGTATTTCAATTCCGATTTAAATGACATCTTATCGAAAAGTAAATCAAATAGTCTTTCCAATGATGGGATTTCGTGAACCATTTCGTTCAAGAAGTTGCTTTATTGAATCGGAAGAGCCAGTTTCAAAACTGCTAAAAGAAGTAAGATAACAGAAGCACTGCGAGCAGAATTTTTCGTCGCTCGGATTTTTTAGCATTTAAAGCGGAGGAGAGAACGGATATTTTTAGTTGATAGGCTCATCATCTACAATTAGGTCACATCTAACATTAATTTTTTTCTGCTGGTCGACGGAAAGAGGCCTTTCTTAGAACATTTGCCTTTGCAGGTTCTACTTCGATCAAACACTCTGGGTCTGTATAATGTTCAGTACAAAAGCAACTATTTATATTGGCAGGCCTCCGAAATGCACATTACTTTTAACATTAGACCTACAGCTCTAATATTAAAACCCATTGCCACCGGAAAAATGGCTTTCACTTACAAATTGATGCTCAATGCTCGGCTAGAAATGCTACAATGCCTTAGCCAAATTTCAGCTGTGTATTACTGAGCCATCTGAAAAAAAGCTCAAAGAAGAGCCGAGTCAATAGTCTTTAAGGCAATATCCATACCAGCTTTCCATACTGCTGAGCTGTATAAGCTTACTACCTTATTTACTACCGATTAACTTACATACAGTTCATATTGTCATGATGTTGTTTAATACATGTTTGATGAAATAATTTCACACATGTTTTTGTGTTGATAAAACGCTTTAATTTTCAGTTAATTATTACTTTATTCGTGGTAATGTATTTCTATATTATTCAAATCATCTAGAAAAGTATATGCACGAAAATCTTTGAACAAACTTAATTTTGAATATTTGATACCATCACATTCACAAATGCTTGTTGTGATGAGTGTTGGTGCTATCACCGCCGAGCTAAACAAATAATTTCCAAATAACAATTTTTTGTCCAGTAGAAATGGTAGAAATGTATAGTATTAACTCGAAATAAATGTGTGCATAACAAATAAAAAATGAATTCTTTAAACTGTGTGATTTTGTAAAAAGGGAAGATGTTTATCATGCTTGAGAATATATGCCCTTACTCTTTATTCCCGAAAATAATCTTTATTCATTTCAGTGGAATGTTTTATTCCTATCAACAACAGATTATACTTTTTGTATGCACAATTTTCAATATTTCAAATATTCTCTAACTAATCTCAACCTGTCATCATAGCGAAAAGTTGCATCAAAACACACTGATCCTGTGTACTTATTCACTTCTATTCAATATTTTCCGCTAAGAACGACAAATCTCCAAACATTCACAAATTTTCATTTGTATATGTTGAATCTTTCAATATTTTACTACAACAAAATTGAATCTCTTAGTTATATTTATTTAATACTTCCTGAGGATTCATTTCTGACAACACATCTGGTCGGTTTTGTTTACTTAGGTGTGCTGTTAAGTACAGTAATGATGTGTCTGCATTTTATGGTTTTGTTTGTTTTTTATCACATGGATGTAACAGATGAATAGCACATGTTAAGCAGACGTTGTGTAAAGAATGTTTTAAACAAAGGAGGATACGGAGTTCTCCTGTATGATAGTTGCAATTTTATATTCAATTCTCGGTTTAAGCTCGTTGAGTAAAGATTGGTCTCATTGTGCTATTTTAAATTAATAAAAGATAATTTTAATAAAAGAACTTATTATTCTATGTATTTAATAAAAGAAAAACTTACCATTCCAATAGTATATACTGTAAATATAAAACGTGAAATAATTTTAACTATCAAACAATTCAATACAATTGTCAGATTGAAAAGTGCTTGAAAGTTATTACAAATTTGCTACAAATAAACTGCAAAACTTAAAGCGTGCAAACATTTTCAATCATAATTTCATTACTTCGACGCATACCTATCGCGGATCTACTGAATTATCGTTTCTCGTACAATATACACATACGTCATATGAAGAAGCAACAGCTGGAAAATACAACGTTGCTATAATTGAATAAGTTTAGTTTATTCTTTCATAGGAAGTTACGATCAAGAGTCAATGCTGCATGAAAACACGCAAGTTATGATATCAAAACTAAAGAATATAGATACCTGGGAATATGCTGACTTGCGCAAATCCGATTTCTGACTAATAAATGAATACCCAAAGAAGTGTAACTTAATACCCTTATTTCGCAGATGTCAATATGAATCATGAGAATTAATTAAATAGCTTATCGATGTTTGATATATTAAATAAGAATTTCTGCAGTTTATGCAATCCAGGGGCATGGGAACATATTTAGATGATTTGTGAAAGCTTAGCAAATATAAAGTATAGAACATCAGAAACTGTTACGATTAAGATAGGTCACATTGTAAGCTTAAAGGAAGAAACTATATAATAAAATAAATATATACCATAAATGCAAAGATTCTTTACATAAATAGTAGGGACAGAGGAAAGGTCCTTATTGTCATCACCTCATCAACAAACGCTTGCTGCGATAGTATCTTCTAAATGATGTTTAATTATAAATGTAAACAAATCATCTTCTGTAAATTCAAGTTGAATAATTTTATTCGCACTTTGACTAAGTGATCACAATACACTAGATTCAAGTTAACTAATTGATTGGAGATTATGATAGAATTCACTCGCACTTTGACTAATTGATCACAATACACTAATGGAATGGGTTCAAGTTAACTAATTGATCAAAGATGCGAGATACTTTATTGTAAACAATGAGATATGACTATGATGAATATGCAAAGTAAATGACAGAATTTATTTGCACTTTGGATAATTGGCCAAAGATGCGAAATAGTTTAAATTAAACAACAATATCAAGTATAAAAGGGAATTGCAATTGAAGAAGAAAGGAGTCGCGTATTCATCATCAAGTGTCATGGAAGCATTGTAAAATAGAATTAAAGAGTTCCTAAAGTTGTAACAATAATAAAGTAGTATATTCGGAATATCGGACGTAATCATTTTTATCAAAATACACGCATACTTAAAACTTTATAATCTATTTTCTTAAGTTTGCCGTAACTCGAAAACAAATTTCGCATCTGCAGCACGCTTCAACCTAAGTCTCATTTGACGAGAGGAAATTTTGGTTCTCAGAACCTGCATCACAGTGGCATCGACGCGCCAAATCGTGTGCACCATGACACCACTATGTCAATGAATACAATGTCTATGATGCCTGTCTGACTGAATTTGGAAATTTTATCTACAGCAGCGAGGAATATTCTTCTGCCTACAAATTACGTACAACCGCGCGGCCGTATAAAAGCTCTACTAATCAGGCTACTTATAACCATGTGTACGGGTACTTGATAATTCCATGTCTGATCATAATGAGATTAGCCTGCCCTTTTAAGGCTATAAATGGACTCTGAACTTGTTACGGGTTAAGTCGATTTCAGCCCCTCCCGAGACTTCCGCGGCACCATCACCACGCGAAACGG
This sequence comes from Stratiomys singularior, assembly GCA_954870665.1. Lineage (NCBI taxonomy): Eukaryota > Metazoa > Arthropoda > Insecta > Diptera > Stratiomyidae > Stratiomys > Stratiomys singularior. Next base: position 85,728,093 of record OX940878.1, on the reverse strand, counting down.
ACGAGTCGGGTGCCCCAAGTTGGGGAAAAATAAGAAGCGCCACCACGATTCGAGCCACGACGTTGGAAGCAGTGTATTATAGAAGAATTCAAATATTAATATAAGATTAGATTGTACTAGTTAAGGTAGTGTTAAGGTAACAGCGAGTACTATGGAAGAATTCAAATATTAATATAAGATTAGATTGTATTAGTTAAGGTAGTGTTAAGGTAACAGCGAGTATTATAGAAGAATTCAAATATTGATAAAAGGTTGGATTGTATTAGTTAAGGTAGTGTTAAGGATCAACAGGCGATGCAAGAGAAGTCGCAAAAAAAAATATTGGCAGTCTTTTGGGAGAATATACTTTGGTAATGGACACGAAAGAGCCTGATGATTTCAGGAAAAGTGTTGTAGGGAAATTTGCGAAAGATCAGACAAACGACTTTGCTAGTTCCATTTCGCCAATCGAACGTTCAGTCGTCAGTGTGAATAAGTCGCGTGTAGATTGTACATTGCTTATATTAACAATGGAGTTTTTCGGACGAAAGAGGTGCTTGCTTTTGAACAGTCTGATCTGGCGCCAGAAGATGTTTATCTGATGGATATCGTCGCCTGGTTTTCATTTGGATAGGTTCACTTTCGAATTACAATGAAAATGGTTTACAATGCTGGCTATTGGGTCGCGACCTCTTGCAAAAATTTCCGGACTTTTTGATACATGCGATCCGAATTTCTGGAAGAATCATACGTCATATGAAATGATCCGGAAGCAGGTGGAAATGTATTTATTCCCAGTAGAATCTTTTCAAGAGTACTTGAATGGCGAAAATGACTTTGACCAACACCAAAAGTATCCACCGAGCGTTTTGCAGCAAGAAGCCGATACCTTACCTCCTAGTGTAGATCCTACCCGGAAGAGGTTCACCTAACTCACGATGATTTTGTTTCGGTCTTTAACATGAGGTATATTGAATTCGAAACCCTACCAGCTTGGAAGAAGCAAGAATTGAAGGAAAAAAGCATAAATTATTTTAAAATGTCAGCGGGAGCCGTACGACTTTCACGTACTGGACCAGCTTTTAACTTACCCACCGCAACTTCTGCACATACATCACTTGACACTTACTTCGTTTGGTAAACAAGGGAAATTGTCACCGTCGGGGCGAATGGAGGATAAGACAGTTCGCGACAGAAGAAACTGCGGCGACCTCCGGCAAATTTTCATGTACAGCGGTGGCTAGTGATTTGGTTGTTGGATGTTTGGTTGGCCGTTAGGGATTGAGGGATATAAAGAGGAAACCTGATAGCGGTCGGACGGTTTTTTTCTTTTTTTGCCTGGGACGGTAAAGAACTAAGGGTGCGAGACGTGAAGTAGTAGTCAGTGAAAGTGAAGAAGGGACTAATAAATAACAAAGACGATTGAAGTAGTGGCCTGTGGAAGTGAAGAAGGAACTAAAATAAATAACAAAGACGATGGAAGTAGTGGTCAGTGGTAGTGAAGAAGGGACAAATAAATAACAAAGACGATTGAAGTAGTGGTCAGTGAAATTGAAGAAGGGACTAATAAATAACAAAGACGATTGAAGTAGTGGTCTGTGGAAGTGAAGAAGGGACTAATAAATAACAAAGACGATTGAAGTAGTGGTCTGTGGAAGTGAAGAAGGGACTAATAAATAACAAAGACGATTGAAGTAGTGGTCAATGAAAGTGAAGAAGGGACAAAATAACAAAGACGATTGAAGCAGTGGTCAGTGAAAGTGAAGAAGTTGTCTAAGAGGGGGATCAGAGAACAAAGGGAAAATAAGGAAATAAAAGAAAACCACTAAAGACTAAAAGTATAGTGCAAGGGGGCCCGTAGCGTAAGTAGGTTAAGTAGTAGTTTTAGGTTCATACAACGTCTTTATATAATTAAAAAAAAAAGAAAAAAAAATATTTCCGCTCTCTTTCGTTTTTTTTTTCTCCTTTATTCCTCTCTTCCAGGTGGTAAGTGGCAGCGAGGAGTGGTGTGCGTGAGACGTGGAGAGCGCGCGTTGAATGAGTCGGTGATACCACGGAGGAGGCTACGTGAGGTGGTTAATGTTTTTTTTTTCTTCCCTTTTTATTATATGTTTCATGGAGTGACGATTCCCCCCCCTTTTTTTTTTTACTCTGGCGCTGTTTTGGATTTCTAGAGGTGCAGGTGAGGGCAGGTGAAATCCTGGTTATCGGAAAATTTTGGTAACATTTGGCGCCCAACGTGGGGCTTTATATAATTAAAAAAAAAAAAAAATACCAAATAACTTTTAGGAAAATAACTGTTAGGCATGTAACTGTTAGTTTGAAATCATATTTAAGGGAAAATGGCATCGTCGGGAAAATACCTGGTAGATAGACTCAGCAAGGATGAGCTTTGTTCCGAGCTGCAGATCCGAAACCAGGATCCGGGTACAGTCGACGAGATGCGGAGTAGACTTCGGACAGCACTAAGGGGTGAGAGAGTAACGGATCAGTCGTTGGTAGAGGGAACATATCCATTCTCACCTCAAGAAGACGTCGAAGCGGTGAAGGAAAAGCTCGCAGAGATAAAAACTTTAGTTAGAAGTTTTGAAGGGAACACGTATAGTGGGGAGTTCCTCAAAGTTAAAGCGAAGGTTAACTTTGCGTTGAGGCGGTTAGGTAGAGTACCTACGGATCAAGTGGACTGTGCGAAGGAGGTCATAAGGCTGAGGTCCGCTCTGGTCATGGCAGTGGGGGAACTGCACGGCAAGGCGGAAGGCGAGCTGAATGGGGAAGAGGCAGGACAATCCTCCAGTGAGATGGGAGATGGGGCTGTACTAGGACCGGAACCAACAGCGGGGCCAGTTTGCTCAACCCCTCGTATCGGGGAGCCTGTGGGGAAACAACAAGATGTGACGAAATGGGGAATACGCTTCACGGGAGATAAATACAGTTCGGTCAGCACGTTCCTCTTAAGGGTGGAAGAATTGCGAAAGGCTAAGGGGGTATCAAAGTCGCAATTATTTAGATCGGCTGTGCTGTTGTTCGAGGGGGAAGCGTTGACGTGGTTTAGGTCGGTGACGCATGGATGTAGCGACTGGGACGATGTGCAAAGAGAGTTGCGGGCAGAATTTTTACCCCACGACTACGACGATAGGCTACTGGAGGAGATACAGCACCGGACGCAAGGCGTAAACGAGTCCATTGGAGTCTTCGTAGCCACGATGGAGGGACTATATGGACGTCTGGGTACTCCGTGCTCAGAAGGGGAGAAATTACGTCGGATAAGACACAATATTGCTCCTTTTTATCAGGAGGGACTTAGCCTGATATCATTATCGTTTATAGCGGAACTCGTTGACCTAGGGAGGAAGCTGGAAGAGACAAGAGTGACTGTGGAGTCTTTTGTTCCGCCACCAAATCGACAAAGGCACCAGTTGCTGGAACCGGACTTAGCGTATTCTGGGACCAGCGGTAGAGTTGCAGTCGCGGCGGTTCAGGAGATAAACAAGGATGTCCGTTGCTGGAACTACAACAGGACGGGACACATTTCGAGGAATTGTGGACAGCCCCAAAAGTGTTTCGGTTGTGGTCGTCTGGGGGTGAGAAGGGCAGACCACGCCCAGCTATAAGTCAGCAATTTTCTGTGAGTGTACGTAGTCCGCAATCGGGGCAGGGTATTACGCCGTCGGAAAACGAGAACCGTGCCCACTAGGCGACGTAGGGGGTACGAGTGACCGGAGCAGGCCAGTCCCAAAGGAAGGCAGGGTGGATTTTGCGTTGAAGGAGGTGGTAGCGGATAACCGCCCACATATGCAGGTGGAAATCGGCGGTCGGGTTCTAGTGGGTTTGGTGGATTCAGGGGCGACACACACCATTCTGGGTGGATCGAGCTGGGAACTCTTACGGGCACAGGGTCTTGTATTTCGGCCACCCAGTGGATGGGAATCCTAGTTGTTCCTGCGGTTCCACACGCCCTGATCCTAGGAGTGGATTTTTTGAGGCTATTCCGAATTGTTTGGACCTCGGAAGACAGTCGTGGGAATTCACAGCACTCGCAACCTGCGACGCACTGCAGAGGAGGGCCAGGTTATCCCCACAGGAGGAGTCACGGCT
>OX940878.1:85094019-85111519 GCA_954870665.1 Stratiomys singularior | reverse complement strand
GCAACTTTCGAATAAGATTGGAGTTTCGGTATTTTCACATGAGTGTTGAATGTGCGTTGTGGTCACATTTGTAAAAACAAATGTCTCTGAGGATATTTTCTTATTAACATAAAGTGGAAAAGTGTATAATGTTAATGTATATTCGGGAGGGTTATTTTTCATAATTGATTTTATACATTTATCTATAATTGGATAAAGTGTATCCATATGAAGTGGTACCTTATTGTGTACTAGAAACTCAAGGGTATCTGAATAAATTTGTAAAGATTTTTTTTTTTTGTTCGGAACTCAATTTAATTCTGTCTATTGGCGCTGGTTTTTATGGTTTTAGCTTAGTCTTCCATTTAAAAATGGTTGAATGTTTAAGTAAGATATCTAAGCTATCAAGTAGTGATTCTATGTCTTTCCGCAATATTGGAAGTCCTATGATGACTGTGTTCAGAACTACCAGGTCTTGTTTTGCTTCATTAATATGAAACCGTTTTGTTGTGCTAGAGATTGTATTTGAATCTCTTGTATTTCTGCCGATATCAACAGAAGTAGGAAGAGCATTTTTGGAACGAAAGTTACGTTTAAGTTTCTTTCTATTTTCCACGTGAACTCTTTGATTCAACTTTGCTTTCTTGAAGCGAGGACCTAATTTTGTTGGATTGGGGTTTTTTTACCCATTTGTTGTCAAGTTCTGACATTTTTCTATTTTGATTGGCTTTTTCTAACATTTTATTTTTGTATTCAGTTAATTTGTTAAAGATGTGTGAAATATCTATTTGATTAAAAAATATATCTGACGGTTTTTCTCCGTGTGCCGAATGTCTAGTTGTGTTATAATACTGTACACATTCTTGCACAGGATTCAATAATTGTAAGTTCCTATCTTCTTCTTTTTGTCTGTACTATATATACATACATATACATACATACATATACTATATACATACATACATACATATATATATACATACATACATACATGCATATACACATACATACATACATACATGCATAAATACATGCGTACATACATGCAAACATATATTCATACATACATACATATGTACATACATATATACATACATACATACATACAGACATACATACATACATTCACACCAACAAACAAACATAGATACATACATACATACATACATACGTACATACATAAATACATACATGCATACATGCATACATACGTACATACATACAAACATGCATGCAAACATACATTGATACATACATACTTGAATAGATACATTCATACATACAAACATACATACATACATACATTCATACATGCATACATACATACATACATGCATACATACATACGCACATACATACGGACATACCTGCATACATACATACATACGATCATACATAAAAACATACATTCATACACACATACAGACATACATACAAACATACATTCATACATGCATACGTACATGCATATATCCATACATACATACATACAAACATACATACATACAAACATACATACAGACATGCATACATACGTACATACACACATACATTTATACATACATACATATATACATACATACATACATACATTCATACATACATAATGACATACATACGTGCATACATACAAACATACATACATGCATACCTACACACATACATACATACATATATACATGCATACATACATGCATTCATATATACATGCATACATACATACATACATACATACATGCATAAATACATGCATACATACATGCTTACATATAAACATACATACATATATATATATACATACGCACATACATACATACAAACATCATATATAAATACATACATACATACATACAAACATACATACATACCTACATACATACAGACATACATACATATATAAATACTTACATACATACATACATACATAAATACATACTTAGATACAAACATACATACATATATGCAGACATACATACATACATACATACACACATACATACATACAGTTACGTGTGTGGTTCCGAACGTCTGAAATTAACGTGAAGAATAAACTCAACTGCTTTCGTTGTCTTATCTCTAACTTTATTTCTACTCAACTGACGCTTATCCATTACAATACATTTGCTTTTATACTTATGGCTAATCGCTAGCTAAACAAATATTAATATTACGTGTTTTCACCCTTTTTGGGTCCTTTTCAAATCTTATCTATTTAAGATACATCTTCTAATTGTAAAATCAACATCTTCTATGTTCGTTCCAAATCTTACTTTGAATAAACATTACTTTGACCTTTTTCACGTTAGTATTCTAAAAGGCTATTCTAACAGGATTGTATGAAACATCTGGTAATGATTTACATGTTTTTATAATTGGTTTGGTTTGGCTGTTGGTTTGTTTATATAACACCTCCCTCCTTTAAGTGAAGGCTGTCCTCAGGCTTTATAATCGTGATGTTTAATAGTTTGCGGATTTTTCTTGTTGACTTTTTGTTTTTTTCTTATAAAATAGGATTATTATAAGGATTATGATAATAATAATAATAATGATTAAAGTTAAGCTAATGGATATATTCAAGAGTGTACCTGAACTGTGTAACTCGTCAAGCTTTTACATACTTTCCAATACATTTGCTCAGAATACTCAAATTGTATTTTTTTTTTGCAAAATTGAAAATTTGCTTATTCGGTTGTTTTCTTATATTACTTGTGGTATAAAATTTTCAGTTATTGTATTAATTATGTTAAACGGTAGTACATATGCTGAGCATCGACGCAACTTTCGAATAAGATTGGAGTTTCGGTATTTTCACATGAGTGTTGAATGTGCGTTGTGGTCACATTTGTAAAAACAAATGTCTCTGAGGATATTTTCTTATTAACATAAAGTGGAAAAGTGTATAATGTTAATGTATATTCGGGAGGGTTATTTTTCATAATTGATTTTATACATTTATCTATAATTGGATAAAGTGTATCCATATGAAGTGGTACCTTATTGTGTACTAGAAACTCAAGGGTATCTGAATAAATTTGTAAAGATTTTTTTTTTTTGTTCGGAACTCAATTTAATTCTGTCTATTGGCGCTGGTTTTTATGGTTTTAGCTTAGTCTTCCATTTAAAAATGGTTGAATGTTTAAGTAAGATATCTAAGCTATCAAGTAGTGATTCTATGTCTTTCCGCAATATTGGAAGTCCTATGATGACTGTGTTCAGAACTACCAGGTCTTGTTTTGCTTCATTAATATGAAACCGTTTTGTTGTGCTAGAGATTGTATTTGAATCTCTTGTATTTCTGCCGATATCAACAGAAGTAGGAAGAGCATTTTTGGAACGAAAGTTACGTTTAAGTTTCTTTCTATTTTCCACGTGAACTCTTTGATTCAACTTTGCTTTCTTGAAGCGAGGACCTAATTTTGTTGGATTGGGGTTTTTTTACCCATTTGTTGTCAAGTTCTGACATTTTTCTATTTTGATTGGCTTTTTCTAACATTTTATTTTTGTATTCAGTTAATTTGTTAAAGATGTGTGAAATATCTATTTGATTAAAAAATATATCTGACGGTTTTTCTCCGTGTGCCGAATGTCTAGTTGTGTTATAATACTGTACACATTCTTGCACAGGATTCAATAATTGTAAGTTCCTATCTTCTTCTTTTTGTCTAATTAAAAAAGTGCGCATGTTTTCGTTTAAAGTTCGGTGCGCTATTTCTACATCAGAGTTCTCAGTTTTATGATTTGGATGTGTGAAATGAACTTGAATATTTTCTTCTTTCAACCAATCCTTAGTCTTGTCAGCGTTTACTCCACTTTCGTTGTCGGTGACGAAGAGTTTTGGTTTACCTATTTGGTTAAATATACCTCTTAGTGTGTTCGCTATTGTATCCCATTGCCTATTCTTTAATGGTGATATAGCTAGAAATTTGTCTATACATGTGATGTATGGGCTATTTTTGTCTCTGAACCAAACGTCGATATGGTAAATTTCACGTTTATTTTTCGGTGTTACTGTTTCCTTGAAAGGTTCTTTGGGTGGATTTCTATCATATTTGAATTGCTGACATACGTCGCATGAATTAATATAGTTTTCAATTAATTCCTTTAAACGAGGAAAATAATATTTATTATGAAGTTCAAAATATGTTTTATTTATACCTATATGATTACTTTGCTTATGAGTTTTAGCAATTACTTCTTGGATTTCACTAAATAAACAGTCATGAAGTAGTTTTTCTGCGTATACTAACGTAACTTTACTATGGGTCAATTTCCATGTGTTGTATTCTTTTTGCAAAATTAAGAGTTTTCGTTTATCTGGTAATTTTATGCCTACTGTACCAGTATGTGGCATATGATTATTTAATATGTATTTCGCCTCTTTTTCCGTAAAGGAATGAAATGTAAATATCAACCTTTTCTTTCGTTGAAAGTTTTTTCTGATCGTATTATTTGTTTTGCTTATTTTTATGATGATTTGTAAATTGTAGTAATTGAGTGGTTTTTCTGAAATTGATATATAATGTGTGCTATCTTCTGCAGCTGTATGCTGCGTTGCCAATGAGTCGCAGTCTTCATTCTCATGAACATTAATTTCAATACGAGAAAGTGCGTCTGCCACTAAATTTTCTTTGCCTTTTATATGCTTAATGACAAGGTCATATTCAAATAACTTTAGCTTCCATCTTTGCAGGCGTGGATTATCTGCTTTAAGATTTTCTAAATATGTTAATGGCTTATGATCCGTTATTAACTCGATTTTGTATCCAAAAATGTATGGTCTGAAATATTTAAGTGCGAAAACAATCACGAGCAACTCCTTCTCTATAGTCGAAAATCGTATTTCTGATTCATTTAAGGTTCTAGACGCAAAACAGATTGGTTTTTGGTCTTGTGATAATACTGCTCCGATAGCGAAATTTGAAGCATCTGTTGTTAAAGTAAATGGTTTTGTGAAATTTGGAAACTGAAGTATAGGAGGATTTGAAATATAAAGTTTTATTTTTTCAAATGCTTCATTATACTCTGGGTCCATTGTCTTAACTTTCATATCTTTCTTTAAATATTTAGTCATTGGGCGAGCGATTTTAGAAAAATCTTTGATAAATTTACGATAAAACCCGGCCATTCCTAAAAATGACTTGATTTGTTTTTGAGTAGTAGGAAGGAGAAGTTTATCGATTGCTTCAAGTTTCTTAGGGTTTGGTTTTATTCCCTCTTGAGTTATTACGTGACCTAAGAATTCGGTTGACTTTTTTAAGAAATGCGTTTTTTTCATTTCAATTTTTAGATTTGCCTTCCTTAGTGCTGTAAGTACTTTACGAAGAGCTTTTTCATGTTCTTCTATTGTTGAAGTATATACCAATATGTCGTCCATGAATATAACACAACATTTACCCGTAAGTTCTCCTAGAATTTTGTTCATCGCTCTCTGTAGAGTAGCTGGTGAATTTTTTAAGCCAAAGGGCATTCGTTTGAATTCGAAATGTCCTTCGTCTGTTGAAAATACCGTTTTATGGCGATCTTCTGGTTCTATTTCAATTTGGTGAAAGGCTTTTGCAAGGTCAATGCTTGTAAAATAATTAGCGTGACCCAACTGTCCTAAGATATCGTCGATCTGTGGGATGGGGAATCTGTCAGCTACTGTGACATTGTTAATTTTCCGAAAATCGATGACAAGCCTATTTTTTCCTCCTTTTTTTGGAACTACCCAAATTGGAGAATTGTAAGGAAAGTTTGAAGGTTGAATTATTCCCTGTGCCAGGTCCTCTTGGATCTGTTGTTTTATAAATGGTCTTAAAGAATGCGGGTACCTATAGTTCCGCTGATATATAGGAATGTCTGATGTCAACTTTAGACTATGTTTCACGTGATGTGTAAAGGTCAACTTTTCATGTTTGTCGTATTGTACATCAATAAACTCGTCTTTTATTCTATCAATGAGGTCTTGTTCTTCTTTTGTATATGCTTCGTCTTGTATTCGTTTCTCAAATGGCATATCATTGATAAATTGTTGTTTTTGTTTGTCATCATCTTATTCTAAAAGGTTTTCGCATTGGCTCGCTAGTATATTATATAGATCACCTTCCTCATTTTCGAAGGGAATCGTTATGTTGTTGATAGAAATAGTTTTCAACTCGAAATCTAATTTCGCTTTTGTACCTATCAGAACATTCATACCGATAATACAATCGAAGATGTTTGATGTGACATCCATTAATTTCTATCCAATTCGATGATTTGTGCAGAATTCCGATGGAAATTCCCTATCGAAACCGTATTTTACTTCCGTTCTTTGAGCTACGGAGTTTATTGTTAAAGGATGAGGAAGAACATATCGTCGTTTTGTACTAACATATTTTGCATTCATTATACAATGAGTGCTACCCGTGTCTATTAAGCAGCGGACAGATTTTCCTTTAATTGTTAATCGAAGGATAGGGAGTCCGAGGCTGGTAATCGAAAATTTTGATTTCCAGCGAAAAGGGAACTTCCTGAGGACTGGATTGTATTCATTGATCCATCTGTTGCTAAAGAGAGACCATTTCTTCTCATATTTTGACCATTCGGGTTCGTTCTGTAATTCTGTCTTTGATAAAAACTATTCTCTGGTTGAGTAGACACATTGGCACCACTGACACTATTTTGGTTTTTTGTATTCTTATTTCCGAAATTGTTTACAGAATTAAATCGATTTTTAGAACCGTAGTGAAGATACCCTGAATTCACCAGCACACAATAAGCATCATCTAAGGTTTTCGGATTTCTTGCATATAAAACACCGCGAATAGGTTCCGGACACTTATCGATAAAGCAATTTTTTACAATTTGTCTTCTTCGCTCTATTTCACTTAATTTATTATCTTCACTATATAAACTATTATGCTTGACTTTGTTACAAACATGGTTCAAGTACTTACTCATATAAGAATATAGTTGGGCTGGGGTGGTGAATTTGGCTCCTAGAATCCGTTCCATTATCCTGGTCTCCGTCTCTGGTTTATCGAAGTGTGTGATGAGTGTCGATTTAACAATGGTCCAATCACTTTCTGGTAGAGCGTTGATTATGTCCTTGGGTTTCCCAGATAATTTCCCGATGATTTGATATTTATGTCATGTCATTATTATCAATGTCCTTATGGATCCTTGTATTGCATCTATTGCGTTCACAAATGGATGAACCTCTGATTTATCCCCTGAAAATGTTGGGATGGAATTAATATAGCTGCTTATTATTTTGAAGTCCATGGTGAGATATTTTCGTTGTTCCTCGTTGCGTTGGTCCGGTTTTTGTTCAATTTGCACGTGCTGTATTTGAATCTCAGATAAGGCGCTTTGAAGAGCCTTCACCCACGCCACTTTGTAGGTGATATTAGTAAAATTCAAGCACAATACTTCTATTCTGAACTACCGACTGCACCAGTTACGTGTGTGAATCCGAACGTCTGAAATTAACGCGAAGAATAAACTCAACTGCTTTCGTTGTCTTATCTCTAACTTTATTTCTGCTCAACTGACGCGTATCCTTTACAATACATTTGCTTTTATACTTATGGCTAATCGCTAGCTAAAAAAATATTAATATTACGTGTTTTCGCGCTTTTCGGGTCCTTTTCAAATCTTATCTATTTAAGATACATCTTCTAATTGTAAAATCAACATCTTCTATCTTCGTTTCAAATCTTACTTTGAATAAACATTACTTTGACCTTTTTCACGTTAGTATTTTAAAAGGCTATTCTAGCAGGATTTTATGAAACATCTGGTAATGATTTACATGTTTTTATAATTGGTTTGGTTTGGCTGTTGGTTTAATTATATAAGAAAACATACATGATTACATACATACTTACATGCATACATACGTACATACCTACATACATACATACATACATACATACAAACATACACACATACATGCATACATACATAGATACATACATTCATACAAACATAAATACATATATAAATACATGCATACATATATGCATACATACATACATAAAGACATACATATATACATATATAAATACATATATACATACATTCATACATACATACCAACAAACAAACATACATACAAACATACGTGCATACATACATTCGAACATACATATATACATACATATAGACAAACATGAAAACAGATATACTTTCATAGAAACACGCACACATACATACGTACATACATATATACATATATGCAGACATACATGAAAACAGACATACAGAGATACAAACATACATGCAGACATAAACATACACAAACGCACACATTGTATATACAAACATATATACACACATACATAAAATATATACATAAATACAAACATACATACATACATACGTTCATACATACATACATACATACATACATGCATACATACTTACATGCATACATACATACATACATACATACACGCATACATACATGCATACATACAAACATACATACATGCATACATACGTGCATACATATATACATACATACAAACATACATACATGCATGCATACATACATACATACATACATTCATACATACATACACACATACATACAGACACACACATACATATATACATACATTCATACATACATACATACATACCTACAAAAAACATTCATACATACATACAAACATACATATATGCATACATACATACATATATATATACCTACATACAAACATACATACATACATATATACATACATACCTACATACATACATACATATATACATACATACATACATAGATATATACATACATACAAATATACATACACACATACATACATTCATACATTCATACATACAAACATACATACATACATACATACCTACATACATACGTGCAAAAAAAAGACATACATACATATATGAATATACATACATATATACATACATACATACTAACAAACAAACATGCATACATAAATACATACATACATACGTACACACATATATACATACATGCATATATACATACATACATACATACATACAAATATACATGTATACATACATACATACATACATACATACATACATAGGTACATACATACATACAGACATACGTACATACATACATACATACATGCAAACATATATACATACAAACATACATATATACATTCCAACAAAGAAACATACATATATACATACATACACACATACATACATACATGCACACATACATACATACATAGATACAAACATACGTACATACATACATACATACATACATACATTTGTTCATATATACATAGATATATTCATACATGCATACATACATACATATATACACGCATACATACATACATACATACAAACATACATACATATACGCATGCATACATACATAAATGCATACATACATACATACAAACATACATACATACCAACAAACAAACCTACATACATACATATATACACACATACAACCATACATACATACAAACATACATATATACATGCATACATACATACACAAATACACACATATATACATGCATACATATATACATACATACATACATACATACATATGTGCATCGAAACATGTATACATGCATACATACATGCATACATATATGTAAATACACTTACATACATACCATCATACATACATACAGACATTCATGTGTACATACGTACAAACATAGATACCTAGAAACATACATACACGTATACATACATACATACATTTATACATACATACATACATACACAAATACATACATATTTACATGCATACATACATACATACATACATACATACATTCATACATACATACATATGTGCATCGAAACATGTATACATGCATACATAAACGCATACATACATGTAAATACACCTACATACATACGTATACACATACATACAGACATTCATGTGTACATTCGTACATACATAGATACTTAGAAACATTCATACATTCATACATACATAAAAACATACTTACATACATACATACAAACATACATACATACATACATACAAACATACGTACAAACATACGTACATAAATACATAAATACATACATATATACATACATACATATATACATACTCACATTCATACATACATACATACATACATACATACATACCAGCAAACAAACATACATACATACAAACATACATACATACATACCTACACACATGCATACATACATACATACATGCATACGTACAGACACACATACATACATACATACATACATACATACATACCTACATACATACATACACACATACATACATACATACATTCATACCTACATACACACATACATTCAAACATACATACAAACATACATACATACCTACTTACATACATACAGTCATACAAACATACAGACGTACATGGATACATACGTACATACATAGTTACATAGATACATAGATACATACATTCATGCATACATTCATAAATACATACATACATACATACATAAATATACACATACATACAGGCATACATATCTACATACATGAATATATACATACATACATACATACATACGAAAATACATACATACATGATTACATACATACATACGTGCATACATACCTACATGCATCATACATACATACATACATACATACATCATACATACGTACATGCATACATACATACATTCGTTCATGCATACATACATATACATACAAATATACTTGTATACATTCGTACATTCATAGGTACATCGCTACATATATACATACACACATACATACATACATACATACATTCATACATACTTACATACATACATACATGCATACGTACATACAGACATACATACGTACATACATACATACATACAAACACACATACAAACAAACATAATTACATACATACATGTCACATACATACATACATATATGCATACATACATACATAAATACATTCATACATACATAAAAACATACATACATACATACATACATTCAAACATACATACATACATGCACACATGCATACATACATTAACACATACATAAAAACATACATACATACAAATATACATACATACATGCATACATACCTACATACAAACATACATACGTACACACAGTCATAAATACATTCAAATGTACATACATGCATACATATATACAAACATACATACATATATAAATACATACACAAATACATACATGCATACATACATACATGCATACATACATACATTTATACATACATACATACATACAAACATACATACATACAAACATACATACATACATACATACATACATACATACAAACATTCATACCTACATACATGCTTACATACATACACACATACATACAGACATACCTGCATACATACATACATGCATACATACATACATAAAAACATACATACATACATACATACATACATATATACATACCTACATACATACATGGAAACATACATTCATACGTGCATACATACATACATACATACATACATGCATACATACATACATACATACATACACACAAACAAACAATAACACATACATACATACATACACACATACAATCATACATACATACATAAATACATACATACCTACTTCATACATACATAAAACATACATACGTGCATACATACAAACATATATACATACATGAATACCTACATACATACATACATACATACATGTATATATATATAGACATACATACATACATATATATATACATACATACATACATGCATATACACATAAATACATACATACATGCATAAATACATGCGTACATACATGCAAACATATATTCATACATACATACATATATACATACATATATACATACATACATACATACATACAGACATACATACATTCAGACCAACAAACAAACATAGATACATACATCCATACATACATACGTACATACATAAATACATACATGCATACATGCATACATACGTACATACATACAAACATACATGCAAACATACATTGATACATACATACTTGAATAGATACATTCATACATACACACAAAGATACATACATACATACATTCATACATGCATACATACATACATACATGCATACATACATACGCACATACATACGGACATACCTGCATACATACATACATACGATCATACATAAAAACATACATTCATACACACATACAGACATACATACAAACATACATTCATACATGCATATATACATGCATATATCCATACATACATACATACAAACATACATACATACAAACATACATACATACATGCATACATACATACATACACACATACATTTATACATACATACATATATACATACATACATACATACATTCATACATACATAAAGACATACATACGTGCATACATACAAACATACATACATGCATACCTACACACATACATACATACATACATATATACATGCATACATACATACATTCATATATACATGCATACATACATACATACATACATACATGCATAAATACATGCAAACATACATGCTTACATATAAACATACATACATATATATATACATACGCACATACATACATACATACAAACATCATATATAAATACATACATACAGACATACATACATACAAACATACATACATACCTACATACATACAGACATACATACATACATACATACATATATACATACTTACATACATACGTGCATACATAAATACATACATAGATCCAAACATACATACATATATGCAGACATACATACATACATACACACATACATACATACATACATACATACAGTTACGTGTGTGGTTCCGAACGTCTGAAATTAACGCGAAGAATAAACTCAACTGCTTTCGTTGTCTTGTCTCGAACTTTATTTCTACTCAACTGACGCTTATCCATTACAATACATTTGCTTTTATACTTATGGCTAATCGCTAGCTAAACAAATATTAATATTACGTGTTTTCGCCCTTTTTGGGTCCTTTTCAAATCTTATCTATTTAAGATACATCTTCTAATTGTAAAATCAACATCTTCTATGTTCGTTCCAAATCTTACTTTGAATAAACATTACTTTGACCTTTTTCACGTTAGTATTCTAAAAGGCTATTCTAACAGGATTGTATGAAACATCTGGTAATGATTTACATGTTTTTATAATTGGTTTGGTTTGGCTGTTGGTTTGTTTATATAACACCTACCTCCTTTAAGTGAAGGCTGTCCTCAGGCTTTATAATCGTGATGTTTAATAGTTTGCGGATTTTTCTTGTTGACTTTTTGTTTTTTTCTTATAAAATAGGATTATTATAAGGATTATGATAATAATAATAATAATGATTAAAGTTAAGCTAATGGATATATTCAAGAGTGTACCTGAACTGTGTAACTCGTCAAGCTTTTACATACTTTCCAATACATTTGCTCAGAATACTCAAATTGTATTTTTTTTTTTGCAAAATTGAAAATTTGCTTATTCGGTTGTTTTCTTATATTACTTGTGGTATAAAATTTTCAGTTATTGTATTAATTATGTTAAACGGTAGTACATATGCTGAGCATCGACGCAACTTTCGAATAAGATTGGAGTTTCGGTATTTTCACATGAGTGTTGAATGTGCGTTGTGGTCACATTTGTAAAAACAAATGTCTCTGAGGATATTTTCTTATTAACATAAAGTGGAAAAGTGTATAATGTTAATGTATATTCGGGAGGGTTATTTTTCATAATTGATTTTATACATTTATCTATAATTGGATAAAGTGTATCCATATGAAGTGGTACCTTATTGTGTACTAGAAACTCAAGGGTATCTGAATAAATTTGTAAAGATTTTTTTTTTTTGTTCGGAACTCAATTTAATTCTGTCTATTGGCGCTGGTTTTTATGGTTTTAGCTTAGTCTTCCATTTTAAAAATGGTTGAATGTTTAAGTAAGATATCTAAGCTATCAAGTAGTGATTCTATGTCTTTCCGCAATATTGGAAGTCCTATGATGACTGTGTTCAGAACTACCAGGTCTTGTTTTGCTTCATTAATATGAAACCGTTTTGTTGTGCTAGAGATTGTATTTGAATCTCTTGTATTTCTGCCGATATCAACAGAAGTAGGAAGAGCATTTTTGGAACGAAAGTTACGTTTAAGTTTCTTTCTATTTTCCACGTGAACTCTTTGATTCAACTTTGCTTTCTTGAAGCGAGGACCTAATTTTGTTGGATTGGGGTTTTTTTACCCATTTATTGTCAAGTTCTGACATTTTTCTATTTTGATTGGCTTTTTCTAACATTTTATTTTTGTAATAATATATAATAATATTTTTTTTTATATACATATATAAATACATATATACATACATTCAAACATACATACCAACAAACAAACATACATACAAACATACGTGCATACATACATTCGAACATACATATATACATACATATAGACAAACATGAAAACAGATATACTTTCATAGAAACACGCACACATACATACGTACATACATATATACATATATGCAGACATACATGAAAACAGACATACAGAGATACAAACATACATGCAGACATACACATACACAAACGCACACATTGTATATACAAACATATATACACACATACATAAAATATATACATAAATACAAACATACATACATACATACGTTCATACATACATACATACATACATACATACATGCATACATACTTACATGCATACATACATACATACATACACGCATACATACATGCATACATACAAACATACATACATGCACACATACGTACATACATATATACATACATACAAACATACATACATGCATGCATACATACATACATACATACATTCATACATACATACACACATACATATGTAAATACATGCATATATGCATACATACAGACATACATACATACATACATTCAGGCATACCTACATGCGTACATACCTGCATGCATGCATACATACATACATACATATATACATACATACTGCCATACATATATATATCCTTACATACAAACATACATTTATCATACATACATGCATACATACATACAAACATACAAACATACGTACACAAATACAAACATACATACATACGTGCATACATACATACATACAAACATACATACATGCATGCATACATACATACATACATACATTCATACATACATACACACATACATACAGACACACACATACATATATACATACATTCATACATACATACATACATACCTACATAAAAACATTCATACATACATACAAACATACATGTATGCATACATACATACATATATATATACCTACATACAAACATACATACATACATATATACATACATACCTACATACATACATACATATATACATACATACATACATAGATATATACATACATACAAATATACATACACACATACATACATTCATACATTCATACATACAAACATACATACATACATACATACCTACATACATACGTGCAAAAAAAAGACATACATACATATATGCATATATACATAAATATATACATACATACATACTAACAAACAAACATACATACATAAATACATACATACATACGTACACACATATATACATACATGCATATATACATACATACATACATACATACAAATATACATATATACATACATACATACATACATACATATATACATAGGTACATACATACATACAGACATACGTACATACATACATACATACATGCAAACATATATACATACAAACATACATATATACATTCCAACAAAGAAACATACATATATACATACATACACACATACATACATACATGCACACATACATACATACATAGATACAAACATACGTACATACATACATACATACATACATTTGTACATATATACATAGATATATTCATACATGCATACATACATACATATATACACGCATACATACATACATACATACAAACATACATACATATACGCATGCATACATACATAAATGCATACATACATACATACAAACATACATACATACCAACAAACAAACCTACATACATACATATATAC
The DNA here is from genome assembly GCA_954870665.1 of Stratiomys singularior. Lineage (NCBI taxonomy): Eukaryota > Metazoa > Arthropoda > Insecta > Diptera > Stratiomyidae > Stratiomys > Stratiomys singularior. The sequence continues at coordinate 85,095,516 of OX940878.1, read as the reverse complement.
ACACATACAACCATACATACATACAAACAGACATATATACATGCATACATACATACACAAATACACACATATTTACATGCATACATACATACATGCATACATACATATGTACATACATACATTCATACATACATACATATGTGCATCGAAACATGTATACATGCATACATAAACGCATACATTCATGTAAATACACTTACATACATACGTATACACATACATACAGACATTCATGTGTACATTCGTACATACATAGATACTTAGAAACATTCATACATTCATACATACATAAAAACATACTTACATACATACATACAAACATACATACATACATACATACAAACATACGTACAAACATACGTACATAAATACATAAATACATACATATATACATTCATACATATATACATACTCACATTCATACATACATACATACATACATACATACATACATACCAGCAAACAAACATACATACATACAAACATACATACATACATACCTACACACATGCATACATACATACATACATGCATACGTACAGACACACATACATACATACATACATACATACCTACATACATACATACACACATACATACATACATACATTCATACCTACATACACACATACATTCAAACATACATACAAACATACATACATACCTACTTACATACATACAGTCATACAAACATACAGACGTACATGGATACATACGTACATACATAGTTACATAGATACATAGATACATACATTCATGCATACATTCATAAATACATACATACATACATACATAAATATACACATACATACAGGCATACATATCTACATACATGAATATATACATACATACATACATACATACGAAAATACATACATACATGATTACATACATACATACGTGCATACATACCTACATGCATCATACATACATACATACATACATCATACATACGTACATGCATACATACATACATTCGTTCATGCATACATACATATACATACAAATATTCTTGTATACATTCGTACACTCATAGGTACATCGCTACATATATACATACACACATACATACATACATACATACATTCATACATACATACATACATACATACATACATGCATACGTACATACAGACATACATACGTACATACATACATACATACAAACACACATACAAACAAACATAATTACATACATACATGTCACATACATACATACATATATGCATACATACATACATAAATACATTCATACATACATAAAAACATACATACATACATACATACATTCAAACATACATACATACATGCACACATGCATACATACATTCACACATACATAAAAACATACATACATACAAATATACATACATACATACATGCATACATACCTACATACAAACATACATACGTACACACAGTCATAAATACATTCAAATGTACATACATGCATACATATATACAACCATACATACATATATACGTACATACACAAAT